>PVIU01004650.1:0-123924 GCA_004026605.1 Ondatra zibethicus
AAAGGGGAAGAAAGGAAAAAATTTTTTTTTTATCTTTAATTATGTTCTTGAATGGAAAAAATAAAACAAAACAATGTATGGAAAAAAAAAAAAAAAAGAATAAATCTGTTTTGGCCAATGGTTTAGGAGAGCAAAGCCAGGTGGGAAATTGGAACAGAGAGATAGAGAGAAAGTAGGCAGTGTTGAAGAGATGCCATGTAGCTGCTGAAGGAGAAGGACATGGCGGAACCTTACCCAGTAAGCCATAGCCTTGTGGTGATGCACAAATTAAGAGAAATGGGTTAATTTAAGATATAAGAGTTACTTAATATGAAGCCTGAGTTAATAGGCCAAGCAGTGTTGTAATTAATATAGTTTCTGTGTGGTTATTTGGGTCTGGCAGCCAGGAAATGAACGGGCAGTCTCTGCCTACAAATGGCACCAGTGTGGGGCAACATTCACATAAAAACTGAGAGAGGTTGAAAGGAAATTCTAGACACAAAAGAACAGAGTTAAGCATAGCTTCTTGGTAGCCGCATTTTTTTTTCAGATATACTCTGTTTGCTGGCAGCAAGCAGTGTCACAGCTCCCTTCAGAGAAGTCTTCCTGACTCAGTGTTAGCAGCAAAAATATTACATGATTTATTTAAGATCTGACTTCTTAGTTCATGCTGGCAGAATAAACTATAGCTCTTTCAGGAGGTTTGCACTTTCAGGAGTCTGTGAGCAGTGTGCTGCAAACTGCTTAACGGTGACAAAGAGCCACTGTGTCCCTGGAGCTGGGGCAAAAAGTGCATGGCTCATAGAGTTGGTGAACATGCTTCTGCCATGTTTGACTGGGCAGAGCAAACATGAAGGGCTGTGGAGTTGTTCCTCGCCACATCCACTTAGCATTTTAAAAGCACCTATGGCCAGAAAATGATTGCAGATACACAATAAAGACAGATTCAGATGAAAAAGACTTCTGAATGGGTCACAGCATATGTAGGCTTGGGAGAGAGAAGAAAAAGAGTATAAAAAAGACATAAAAATAGGCTTAAAAAATAAAACAAAGTCTTTAATGACACAGTAAGAGTAATATAAAAGTAATATTAAAGAGTCATAGACAGACAATCATAGATTAAAGGGGTAAAGAAAAATAAGCCATATAAAGATGGAATATACATGGAGAGTCTGGATTATGTATATTATTGTGTTTTCTTTGAAGTTTTTGACTGCAGAGACATATTTTGGGGCTGCTAAGCTAAACCAACATAAAGGAATCTTGATTTCATTTTTGGGTGTAAAGATATGCTGCTTTGGCAAAGAGGTCCTGCTTTTGTTTCCACAGAAGATAAGAACCTGTGGAGTTCATCAAGGCTAATGTAGTTTGATGGGACAAGACCCCCCAGAAAGGTCTTCATGAGCATAGCAGGAGGGCCTGAGTGAGGGGTTCTGGGTAAGCTTTACCCATTGTTCTTCCTGGATATTAGTTTTCAAGACTACAGACCCTGCAAGAAAACAGACCCAAACCTGTGGTGGGCCAAAGTTTCCTGCAATAGACACCTTTATTCAGAACATCAGACAGTTTATACTCTGAGGGTCAAGAAAAGTTACATGATAAAGTCCTTGTAAATTCACGCTGTGTACAGTCACAAGGGCAGGCTGCAGGTGGCAAAAACATGTTTTTTCATAGAGGCATATAAACAGCCAGTTGTAATGAATAATCTGATGTAAACTCACTTCTATCTGCTACACTTGGGAGGGGCACAAAAGCACATTCCAAGAACAAGTTTATGCTTTTGAAGAAACTGAGGCCACAAGACTCTTATCTTGTATTCTTGTAATTTTCTCACAAGCACTCAGCATTCCCTTAGCATGACTACATTCCTGGACCATGTTCCAACAAAACAATCCTTAGCAGTACTTAGAGGTGTTCAACTAACCATGTGCAAAGCAACACAAATGAATTGTACATATTGTACTGACACTAAAGCTAAGTTGTCAGAAACAGGAAACACTCTATAGTGTATTATCATTTGAGTAAATTAAAGCTATTTACATGAGTTATTAGGATTTTCCAAAGATGCAAAACAAGCAAGTAACCTTCAATATCTATGAAGCTTTGTGTCTAGGACATCCCTATCTTCCCTGTCTTCCTCCCCCATGCAAGGAGTCCAAACCCGGAGGTATTCAACTCTCCTGTATAAAATGACACAGAACTTGCATATGACTTCTATAAACTTTGAACTGTTTCTCAATTATTTACAAAAGCTAATATGATATATAAATAGTTGGTAAATTGTATTCCTTAAGGAGTAATGACAAGAAAAAAAATACATATTTTCTTTTCTGAGACAGGATCTTGCTGACTTTGAACTAGTTATATAGCTCAATGTTGTAAGAGGACACAGAAACTATATTATTTAAATCATTGCTTGGCTAATCACGTAGGTGTATGGCTAGCTAGTTCTTATATCTTTGGTTAACCCATTTCTATTATATTATATTTTTACCATGAGGCTCATGATTTACTGGTAAGGTTCTGGTGCATATATCTCCAGCTGCGACTACATGGTGTCTCTTGACCCCACCTTCTTTCTTCCAGCATTCAGTTTAATTTTCCCTGCCTAGCTCTACTCTGCCCTATCACCGGCCCAAAACAGCTTCTTTATTAACCAGTGGTATTCATAGCATACAGAGGGAAATCCTGCATCACCTCCCCTTTTCTGTCTAAATAAAAAGGAAAGTTTTAACTTGAACATAGCAAAATTACATATAACAAAACAGGCATCAAGAAAGAATTACAGTTACAACATTTATATCTACTTTATCTTTTATCATAACTAAGGAAAACTATGATTATAACTATCTATTCCTCAACTCCACCAAAGACTCCAGAAGAATATAATATTACCTAAGTAAACAGGAAGTGCAAATTGTAAGCAACTTCCAAAACTTTAGAATTGACAGAGACATCTCACTGCCTGGACAGTCACCCAAGGTTCTTCTGTATCATGGTGGCATCTAATCTTCACCCATCAGGCCCACAGTATCTGATAGACTTTTCCATGAAACAGAAATTTTGAAATTCATCAGTTGCTTTATTCTGTGCCCTGCAGAATGTCTGGTAGACTCTCTCATAAAGCAGGAAACTTGAAGGACTGTCTCACCTTCTTTATGCAACTTCAGAAGTCATTTTTCTGTGGGTCTTGCATGTCCAGTTCATACAGCATAACATCAAGCAGTCCAGGCAAGAGTAGTTTCTTGCCCAAATGGCTAACAAACTCCATAAGGAGCCTCTTGGATGCCCATTATCCTCTTGAAGTAGATTGGTGCTGCCAGGAGCAGATGTGTCTCATTGGCATAAAAGTCTTAAGTTATTAAAACATTTTAGTTGTCATATTTTGTTAGTCTTTGAAAGGTTTGGAGAATATCTATCTAATTGAAATATGTCTCTACATATCTAGAAAATTTAACTAACATGACTAGAAGCTTGACTATTATAGTTGACTTTCTTTTTACCTATACTTCTTAATTATACATTACAATTTTAAATGAGCTACAAAACACAATACCTTAATTAAGAACAGAAATATACAAATAACAAAATTGAGCTTAAATTTGTTTCAATGAACCAAGATCCATATGAATGCAAATCTCTATAGCATATTCCTCTTTATATGTAAAAATATTATAAACAATATTTTGGAATTTGAGCATAGTTCTCTCCAAACTGCTTCCTGATTTTTGTTGGGTGAAATAATTTTTGGACATTCACATAGACCTTTCAGGAGATCTTGGTCCATCAAACCACATTAGTCTGGAAGAGATCCACAGCTTCTTATTTTCTGTGGAAACAAAATGAAGAACCTCTTTTCCAAAGTAACACATCCATAGACTCAAATTTTGAAGTCAAGAAACCTTTAAAACATATGTTGGTTTAGCTTAGCAGTTTCCAGAATCAAATGTCTCTCTGCAGTCAAAAAATTAAAAAAAACCAATAATATACATAATCCAGACTCTCTATGAATATTCCATCTTTATGTGGCTTACTTTTCTTTATCACTATTACTTTTTCTACAAGTTTATTCTTTCTCTTTAAAGACTTTGTTTTATTTTTTAAAACCATTTACTTCTTTTTATAACTTTTTATAGCTCTATATACTCTTTTTCTTCTCTCTCCCAAGCCTATGTACATTTATCCAACACTATGACCCATTTAGAGGTCTTTTTTATCTGAACCTGTCTTTATTGTGTATTTGTAGTAATTTTCCGACCAGAATCATCTTTTTTTCCTAAGTGGGCATGGTTAGGGCCAGTAAGGCCCTGCCTATTATCTCTGCCCAATCCAACATGGAGTAAGCATATTTACTGCCTCTGAGACTGCCCAGTGGGAACCATTCTCACCATTTCAACTCTGGGAAGCACTGTGCAACATATAAACCCTTTTTATCTGAGTAAAAGCTAAATCTGCCATACAGCACACTGCATTGCCTGGAAATATCTCTGTGTATGGTGGCAGAAATCTGCCATGCTCTCCTGCCCATGTACACTTAGCAGACCTGATTCTGTCGTCTGCCCAGGAGGGAGTGCTGAGCTGTGGCCATGGTCTCAGCTAGTGTCCTACTGACCTTGAGTAGTCACATAACCATCTGGACCCGAAGTGGGTGGCAGGCATCATCCCCAAACATTTCAGACCACATTGGTGTGTTTGCCGATTTGTAATACGAGGCTGTGTGTCTGTTCCTGGCTGCCCAGAACTGAAAGGATCACACAGAAACCATATTATATTTAAATAACTGCATGTCCAATCAGTTAAGTGTATTGCTAGCTAGCTCTTTTATCTTTGGTTAACCCATTTATATTATTTCATATTTTACCATGAGGCTCGTGGTATACTGGCAAGGTTCTGGAGCATCTATCACCAGCTGTGATTACAAGGAATTTCTTGACTCTGCCTTCTATCTCCCAGCATTCAGTTTAGTTTTCCCCACCTAGCTCTATTCTGCCCTATCACAGGCCCAAAACAGCTTCTTTATTAACCAATGGTATTCACAGCATAGAGAGGTGAATCCCACATCAGCCCAGAATGGATTCAAATTCACAGTCCTCCTGACTTAACCCCCATAGTACTAAGATTATATTTGTGACCATACAATTTGCTCCAAATAGTTATGATTCATGATTCATAGAATTCATAGTATAGAACTAGATATGAATGGTCAGATATGTGTATTTATTTGCACCCCACCCACCACATCTACCACCTATCCCCCACAGAATAATATTTGACCAAATGCCTGGGTTCCTTTTAACCCAGTCCAGTTCACATATAAAATTTATCATCATGATATTGCTGCTTTAAAACGAGGTTACAAGGCTAGAGAGATGACTTAATTGACCATGCTTGAAAGAATAAGGTAGAGAGCTATTGAAAAAGATTTTTAACACCAACTTCTGGCTTCCACATGAACACACATACATGTGCATGTGTACACCTTTGGATATGTTCACACATACATGTACACATACACATCACATACACATAAAACCCCAAATGATATATTGGGATTTGAAAAAGAATGTGGTAGTTTAAATGAGAGTGTTCCCTTTAGGCTTATAAGTTTAAATACTTGATCCCATGTTGATAGAACTGTTTGGGAAGGAGTAGTACATGTGGCCTTGCTGGAGGAAGTGTGTCACTGGAGGTAGGCTCTTTCAAAAGAGTCTTGCAATTCCCAGTTCTCTCTCTCTCTCTCTCTCTCTCTCTCTCTCTCTCTCTCTCTCTCTCTCTCTCTTTCCCCTTTGTGGCTGTGGATCAAGATGCAAACTCTCAACTTTTCTGTTATACCACCATCATGGACTCTAATCCTTTGAAACTGTAAGTCAAATTAACTACTTGTTTGACTTTCTTTTATAAGATGTTTCTGCCATGGTGTTTTGTTTCAGCAACAGAAAAGTAGCAAAGATAAATATTTACAAGAATATTGCAATTTAAAGGATAGACAATAAACACTTCAAGGTTAATGCTCAAGATCATCAATAAAACCATGCAAGAAAGGAAAAAAGATATAAAAATCAAAGCAAGGAAAAAAGCACAATAATAGTAGAAGCACAGCTCAGGGTTCTGCCAGGCATTTGGTCACCTGCTCTATGCACTCCATTATAGAGACATTTAGGGATCTAGAGAGGACAAGAAATGAGTCTTAATCAGGTCCTCAGTCTAACTAGTGTAGCCAGATCAGGTGCAGTGTTCAGCAGATTCAGGGAGAAAATAAGATTTGGATCTGAGTCATGCTAGAGATATAATGTGGGCTCCTATAAGCACAGCTTGCACTTCCTACCTGTTTTGACCCACTAGAAACTGACATTTGTGGACAGTATCCACCTGAATCATTGGACTCTAACTTCCTGATGGTATTGGCCAATGGTAGACAGTGGCAAGGATGGGTGCATTGGAAGAGCAACATTTGAGAACTTATTTCCTGGAATTCTTTCCAAATGTGTCTCCACTTATCAGTGCCTGTGTTTATCTCTTCCAATTGATGAGCACTCTCCTATGGTTCCAACTCTTGCCAGTTCAGATAATTTTTCTCATCTTTCCCTTTTTCTACCTAAGAGTGATTACAGTTTACTGCTCTGGATAGTCTTGAGTATGGCATCTTCTTTTGTTGCTGCTCTTTACCTCCATATATGCATTTGTAAATGGTCCTTCCTTTCAACTCTTGTCCAGGTCCCACACTGATTCTGTGATGACACAGTAACTAGTTAAATAGGATTTACAGATTGGATTGCTTACGTATCTCATGAGTGAATATACTGAGAACATGCTAGCTGATGGCTGGTAATTTAAGATATCTGTTAGCATTAATGATTTAAATTATTGCCAATGGTAGCATGCAAGTGAAAGTTGGTAGAAGCCAAGACATTAAGAGACCAAAGGATGGAGATACTCAGTCACTATGGCAACAGTAGGGATGTGATGTGGGCAGAATACAGAATACTAGAAAATATACACACAGAGAAGGATGAATTGTAAAAGTTAGATGTTCTTGAAAGTGTATAGTGATGAAATTATAATTTATTTATGGTCATTCTCAGTGAATACCTCATGTGTAGTGGTAGATGGTAAAAATTAAACTCAACACAATTCTTAAGACTATGGAGCTAGAGAACCCACAGTTATTATGTCTCTTGTACTAGACAAGAGTATAGGAACATAGGGTAAGATATTGAGACATATGACAAAAGAATTGCTGACTGACATGGCTGCAGACATACTCATGGGTATTCCGTACCTGAGAGGTCACCTTCCCACTATATGTGTTAATTCCAATAACTATTCCTTAGGCAATTATCTTACATTTTGTACAGGATCTAGCTTTATTGTCTTACTGACTTGAGGACCACAATGAAAGAGATATAGAAAGTCTACTGCTAAAGTAGCCAGCCTTCTGTTTCAGTTTAGTATAGCGTGGATAACAAATAATTCAGACTTAATAGCTTAAACTACCCACAGTAACTACCATGGTTCTCTGTCTCGGCTGGGGCTCAACTGTGCAATTCTGCTGAGAATATTAAGGGTAGATGGAAGATTCAAAGTGGCTTCAGGATTTCTTCCTTATAGTGCCTCCTTTTAGTGGTTGAGACCACTCACCTAGTGAAAGCTGAGAAGAGGGAGTGTCCCCTGGTGCACAAGGCAAAAGCAGAATACTTGAAGGACTGAGCCTTGGAAGTAATACAGTATTACAGTTTAAACATCCCAAAGCCTCAAACTGAAAACAGTAAATACTCCCAAATTCAAAACTGTTCTAACCCTTGCCATGAGGCTATAATTAATTGGATGATTTCACACCTCAAAACTAATGTGTGTACAAGATTATTTAAAACATTGTGTGTGATTTACCTCAGGCTATGAGTATAAGAGACATAATAACTGTGGGTTCTCTAGCTCCATAGTCTTAAGAATTGTGTTGAGTTTAATTTTTACCATCTACCACTACACATGAGGTATTCACTGAGAATGACCATAAATAAATTATAAGACAAACAAGTTTTATGTTAGAGTGCTATTTCCAAGGGAGTTCAGCTCCTAAATGCAAGTAGTCTAGAGTTAAAATAAAAACACTTACCACAGCCAACAAATATTCCCTGCAGTCTGAAACACTTTTAATTCCAAATACTTTGTCTAAGGGGTAGTGATAGTTCTACCACATTGTATCACCCAGAAGACATTTCAGTGTAAGCCTACTATAAATGGGAGAAATAACCAGCTTCATTTATTTTTTGGGAAGGATCATGTTAGGAGATGAAATACTTACTTTCCAAAGTCTTATGTGGAGGTCCTAAGTCCTTGTGATTCTGTTTGGAGACAGTGTGTTTAAAGAGATAATTAAGATTCGACTTAGATAAGACTAATAGCCTATTAAGAAGTGAAGATTATCACACACACACACACACACACACACACACACACACACACACACACACACACACACACAGAGAGAGAGAGAGAGAGAGAGAGAGAGAGAGAGAGAGAGAGAGAGAGAGAGAGGAGACCTGGGGAAAAATCATCCAAAGGCCAAGGATTCATGAGAAGCTGCACACCTTAATCTCAGACTTCTAGCCTTCAGAATTGTGAAGAAGTATATCAAATTCTAATGTTTAAGTCATTAGCCTGTGATACTATAAATAGATAATATTTATAGTATCAGGGCAAATGAACAGATCATAAAGTATTTTCTATAATTATTAAAATAAGTGTTTGTATCTATTCATTATATAGAGTTTCATAATAATTTTGCTCAGGTTTATTGTGTACTTGGATCACATTTACCTACCTCAAGTTGCCATAGTGAGGATTCATGACTGTATTTCTTTTTGTAGGATCTTGGCTGGCTCATCCACCCCAAACCCATTCATTGAGTAGGAGGCTGGATTCCTTTGGGAAATGAGTTTGAAGAGTTTAGCTGGTTAACATTTTCCTAAATCTTCCTCTGAAAGACACACTGGACACACTGCCATTTACCACAGTTACTGTGAGATGGCAATAAAGAAGAATTTGGACTCCCTGGAAGTTATTATCCACTAGCTTTGAACTGAAGCCTAATTTTCAGAGGTGAAATATCATATGTTCTTGTTACTTAGAGTGGAGGTTTTCAGAGGTCAAGGAGTTAAGTCTTGGTACGAGTCCATCTTACAAAGAAGGTAGGGGGCTTTTTATTTTTAAGTCTGGATATTGAGCCATATATATTCCATGCAAGCACCATGCCTCTGAACTATACCTCCCAGCTCAGTGTAGGGGTTCTTGAGAAGTAGAGCACAGACCAAGATGGATTGAAGATCTCTGTGTTCTAGTTGCAAATTACTAAATTCTTTCAACCATCTGCATTGCATTGCAAGAGTGATTTCTTGAGGCCTCCAGAAAGGAGTCCAGGCTGTCAACATCTTGACTTTGCACTTGGGAGACTCCAAACAGAGGGCACACTGCAGGTATCCTGAAATTTCTCTAGGACTGTGAGATAATAAATATAACGTTTTGGTTATTTGTTACTCAGTAATACAAAATTGAGACTGTAACCAGGGTATCAGTATACTTAGTGTGATGGAGCCAATCTCCCTGTGGTTAGTTGGGTCATTAAGTGAATTGTATTATGATAGAAGGAATTGACTAACCCTTCTTCCAAAAAATAAAGTAATGCTATATTCCAAGTATGAATTGTGGGCATAAATGCCAGCATAAAAGGACTTAACAGTTTGGGGTTAGTGATTCCTTCTTTGACAGAACTCTGACCAGTGGCCTTAGACACTATGTTTTATTACAATCCTTGTCAGGAAGTGCTGACAGCTGCAGCTGTGTTCTGAGAGGAGGAATATTTGCTGAAACAAGTCAACATAGCTGTTGGCATCCAGTTGATTTGTTGATCTACAAAATGCTTTGCTTTTTTGTCAAATACTAATTTATAAAGGTAATCAGAAGCAATTGCCTTCATGTGGTTAAAATAGGAGTTTTTTTTCTCCTACCATGTGACTGTGAAAGCCTCTCTGCTTATTATCTTCATACTGCCCTGGAGTGATTTGATTGTGTTGAAACACCACAGAGTATCATGCTAATCCCTGACATTGAAGACCTGAAGATAATGGGACTCTATGAGCCAAGAACCAATTTATATAATTTATGAGACTCATGTGCCAGAGGATCAGAGAAAAACAACCAAGTCAGGAATCTGATTTATTGAGGAAGTTTCTTCCATATGGTAATCTGAAATACAATCTCCTTAAGAGTGAGAGACAAGTAGCTGTATTTTGTACTTTGAACACCAATGAGCTGCCTTACGAGGTGAGCATCTGAAGCAGGAACCCCGAAGGATTGTCTCACTTTTATGCAAGTTTAGCTGTCATTTCTCTGCAGGTCCTGCATGTCCAGTTTATCAAAAAGTCTAGGCAAGAGCAGTTTCTAGCTAAATGGTCAACCAACTCCATAAGGAGCCTCTTCAATGCTCATCATCCATTTGAAGTAGCTTGGTGCTGCCAGGAGCAGATGTGTCTCACTGTCATGAAAAGTCTTAATTTTTTAAACATTTTAAATGCCATATTTTGCAGGTATCTGAAAGATGTGAAGAATACCTATATAACTTAAATATATTTCTATACATCTAGAAAAATCTAACTAACATGACTACAAGCTTGACTATTATAGATGATTATCTATTAACTTATATTTTTACTTATATATTATATTTTTAAATGAACTACACAATCACAATACCTTTATCAAGAGCAGAAATATATATATAAAATAAGAATGACCTTAACTTTGTATCAGTAAACCAAGATCTATACCGATGCAAATCTCTATAGCATATTCCCCTTTAAATGTGAAGTCTGCCAGACATTCTTCAGGATAGATTATGGGACTGTAGGCTGATTATGGATGCCCCAAAGGTATAGAAGAACTGTGGGTGACTGTTCAGGCAGCGAGATGTCTCTGTCAATTCTAGAGTTTTGGAAGTTGCTTAAAATGCACTTCCTGTTTATTTAGATAATATTATATCCTTCTGGAGTCTTTGATGGAGTTAAAGAGTGAATAGTAATAATATAGTTTTCCTTAGTTATGATAAGAGATAAAATAGATATAAATATTGTTACTGTAATTCTTGCTTGATACTTGTTTTGTTATATGAAATTTTACTATCTTAAAATTAAGATCTTCCTTTTTTATTTAGACAGAAAAGGGGAGGTGATGCGGGATGTCCCTCTGTATGCTGTGATTATCATTAATGAATAAAAAAACTGCTTTGGACCTATAGCAGGTCAGAATTTAGCTAAAACTTAACTGAATGCTGTGAGAAAGAAGGGCGGAGTCAGAGAAACCATGGAGCCACCACCAGAGTCATACATGCCGAAATTTTGCCAGTAAACCACTGCCACGTGGTGATACACAGATTAATAGAAATGGGTTAAATTAATATGTAATAGTTAGCCAATAAGAAGCTAGAGCGAATGGGCCAAGCAGTGATTTAATTAATACAGTTTCTGTGTGGTTATTTTGGTTCTGGGCAGCCTCTCTCTCTCTCCTTTCTACAGTCTTCTATGGTTTTGAGGCTTAGGCTTGATAACACAGGTTATTTTGTTACAGCCATTGCTAAATGCCCAATTTGCCAGCAACAGTGGCCAGCAATAAACTGTTTATATGGCACTTTTCCTTAGGGAATAAGTCAGTCACCTTAATGTAGGCTGGTACTTCAGATTTCCTTCCTTGTAAAGCAGGTAGCAATTTGTCTTCAAGAGAGTATGTATGCTTTCATGTTTACATATAGATATATGGGTATTCTAAATATAAACTTGTCATCCCTGCCTGTAATGCTTTGTTGGGTACCTCCAGTGGTCGAGCTATATAAATGTACTATTGATTACTATGGTGACCCATACTTTATGCCTCTGCCTGAAGAACTCTTTTTATGATGAAATAAATATATCCATAGATTTGCATTCATTGGATTGTGTCTCTGAGGAGAAACGTACTTGGTAAACTGACTGAATGCCCATTCAATACATTACTTTATGTGCAAACTGAGAAATATCATCTTTTTTGTTGTTGTTTTTTTTATTTTTCCATTCAAAAATTGACACTTCCTCCCCTTCTCCCATTCCCCTCCCAATCCCCCACTAACACTTCTCCCTCCCCTTCCATCCTTAAGAGAGGGCAGGGTACCATGCCCTGTGGGAAATCCAAGGCCCTCCGCTCTCCATCCCAGCATAGGAAGGTGTGCATCCAAGTAAACTAGGGTCTCCAAAAGCCATTACATGCAGAAGAGAGAGGTCCCAGTGTCATTATTGATGGCTTCTCAGGCTGTCCCCATTAGCAGCCACATTTAGAGAGTCCAGTTTGATCACATGCTCATTCAGTCCTGGTCCAGCCAGATTTGGTGAGCTCCCATTAGATCAGGCACACTGTCTCAGTGGGTGGACCAACCCCTAGTGGCCCTGACTTCCTTGCACATCCCTCCTTTTGCTCTTCAACTGGACCTTGGGAGCTCAGTCCATTGCTCTGATGTGGATGAGGGTTTCTGTCTCTATCTCCATCCAATGGACGAAATATCAATGGTGATATTCAAGATATTCATCAGTGTGACTATGGGACAAGGCCAGTTCAGGCACCCTCTCCCTCTGCTGCCCAAGGACCTAGCTGGGGACATCCCCATGGACACCTGGGATCCCCCCTAGAGCCAAGTCTCCTACCAACCCTAAAATGGCTCGCTTAATATAGATACCTTTTCCCCTGCTCCAACATCTGCCCTTCCTCATTCTCCACCCTCCCACACCCCCAAGCTCTCCCCAGTCCTTCCCTTCTCCCTTCTCCTTCCCCCTCCCTCCTCCCCTAACCACACTCTCACCCATATCCCCAACCCCGAGCTCCCAACTTTTGCCTGGCTATCTTGTTTGCTTCCAATTTCCAGGAGGATCTATATATGTTTTTCTTTGGGTTCACCTTGCTATTTGGCTTCTCTAGGCTTGTGAACTATAGGCTTAATGTTCTTTGTTTATGGCTAGAATCCACTAATGAGTGAGTACATACCATATTCATCTTTTTGGGTCTGGGCTATCTCACTAAGGATAGTGTTTTCTATTTCCATCCATTTGCATGCAAAATTCAAGATCTCATTGTTTTTTACCACTGAGTAGTATTCTAATGTGTAAATATTCTACATTTTCTTTATCCATTCTTCCATTGAGGGGCACCTAGGTTGCTTCAGGATTCTGCCTATTACAAATAATGCTGCTATGAACATAGTTGAACAAATGCTTTTGTAGTATGGTTGGGCATCTCTTGGGTATATTCCCAAGAGTGGTATTGCTGGATCCTGAGGTAGATTGATTCCCAATTTCCTGAGAAACCACCACACTGATTTCCAAAGTGGTTGCACAAGTTTGCATTCTCACCAGCAATGGATGAGTGTTCCCCTTACTCTACATCCTCTCCAGCATAGGCTATCCTTGGCGTTTTTGATTTTTGCTATTCTGACAGGTGTAAGATGGTATTTCAAAGTTGTTTTGATTTGCATTTCCCTGATCTCTAAGGAAGTTGAACATGTCCTTAAGTATCTTTTGGCCATTTGAACTTCTTCTGTTGAGAATTCTCTGTTCAGATCATTACCCCATTTTTTAATTGGGTTATTTAGAATTTTAATGTCTAGTTTCTTGAGTTCTTTATATATTTTGGATATCAGGTATTTGTCTGATGTGGGGTTGGTGAAGATCTTCTCCCATTCAGTAGGATGCCTTTTTGTCTTAATGACAGTGTCTTTTGCTTTCCAGAACCTTCTCAGTTTCAGGAGGTTCCATTTATTCATTGTTGCTCATATTGTCTGTGCCACTGTGGTTATACACAGGAAGTGGTCTCCTCTGCCCATGTTTTGCAGGCTACTTTCCACTTTGTCTTCTATCAGGTTCAGTGTGGTTGGATTTATATTGGATTTTTAATCCATTTGGACTTGAGTTTTGTGCATGGTGATAGATAAGGATCTATTTTCATTCTCGTACAGGTTGACATCCAGTTATGTCAGCACCATTTGTTAAAGATGCTTTCTTTCTTCCATTGTATAATTTTAGCTTCTTTGTCAAATATGAGGTGTTCATAGGTTTGTGGATTAATATCCAGGTCTTAGGTTTGATTCCATTGGTCAGCATCTCTGTTTTTATGCCAATACCAAGCTGTTTTCATTACTGTAGCTCTGTAATAGAGTTTGAAGTCTGGGATGGTAATGCCTCCAGAAGTTCCTTTATTGTATAGAATTGTTTTGGCTATCCTGGGCTTTTTGTTTTTCCATATAGAGTTGATTATTGTTCTCTCAAGGTCTATGAAGAATTTTGTTGGGATTTTGATGGGGATTGCACTGAATCTATAGATTGTCTTTGGTAGAATTGCCATTTTTACTATATTGATCCTACCAAGCCAGGAGCATAGGAGCTCCTTCCATTTTCTTGTATCCTCCTCAATTTCTTTCTTCAAAGCCTTAAAGTTCTTGTCAAATATATCTTTCACTTCCTTGGTTAGTGTTACCCCAAGATACTTTATACTATTTGTGGCTATCGTGAAAGGTGATGTTTCACTCATTTTTCTCTCTGCTTCTTTATCCTTTGTGTACAGGAGGGCTACTGATTTTTTTGAGTTGATCTTGTATCCTGCCACATCACTGAAGGTATTTATCTGCTGTAGGAGTTCTTTGGTAGAGTTTTTGGGGTCACTTATGTGTACTATCATATCATCTGCAAATAGTGAAAGTTTGACTTCTTCCTTTCCAATTCAAATCCTCTTGATCTCCTTATGTTGTCTTATAGGTATTGCTAGAACTTCAGGCACTATATTGAAGAGATATGGAGAGAGTGGACAGCCTTGTCTTGTTCCTGATTTTAGTGGAATGTCTTTGAGTTTCTCTCCATTTAATTTGATGTTAGCTGTCTGCTTGCTGTATATTGCTTTTATTATATTTGGATATGATCCTTGTATCCCTAATCTCTCCAAGACCTTTATCATAAAGGGGTGTTGGATTTTGTCAAATGTTTTTTCAGCATCTAATGAAATGATCATATGGTTTTTTTCTTTCAGTTTATTTATATGATGGATTACACTGATAGATTTTTCATATGTTGAACCAGCCCTGCATCTCTTGGATGAATCCTACTTGATCATAATGGATAATTCTTTTGATGTGTTCTTGGATTCAGTTTGCCAGTATTTTATTGAGAATTTTTGCATCGATGTTCATGAGTGAGATTGGTCGGTAATTCTCTTTCTTGGTTGCGTCTTTCTGTGGTTTTGGTATCAAAGTAACTGTAGCTTCATGAAAAGTGTTTGGCAATGACCCTTGTGTTTCTATTATGTGAAACACATTAAGGAGTATAGGTATTAGCTCTTCTTGGAAGTTCTGGTAGAATTCTGCATTAAAACCATCTGGTCCTGGGCTTTTTTTGGTTGGGAGGTTTTTGATGACAGCTTCTATTTCCTCATGACTTATAGGTCTATTTAAATTGTTCACCTGGTCTTGATTTAATTTCAGTACATGGTATTTATCTAAAAAACTGTCCATTTCTTTTACATTTTCCAATTTTGTGGCATACAGGCTTTTGTAGTAAGACCTAATGATTCTTTGAATTTCCTGTGTCTGTTGTTATGTCTCCCTTTTCATTTCTGATCATATTAATTTGAATGTTCTCTCTCTGCCTTTTGATTAATTTGGATAAGGGTTTGTTGATCTTGTTGATTTTCTCAATGAACCAGCTCTTCATTTCATTGATTCTTTGGATTGTTTTCTGTGTCTCTATTTTGTTGATTTCAGCCCTCTGTTTGATTATTTCCAGTCTTCTACTCCTCCTGGGTGAGTATTCTTTTTTTTTCTAGAGCTTTCAGGTGTGCTGTTAAGACACTAATGTGTGCTTTCTCCGTTTTCTTTATGTGGGCACTAAGTGCTATGAACTTTCCTCTTAGCACTGCTTTCATAGTGTCCCATAGGTTTGGGTATGTTGTTTCTTTATTTTCATTGAATTCAAGGAAGACTTTAATTTCTTTCTTTATTTCTTCCTTGACACAGGAGTGGTTCAGTAGTTGACTGTTCAGTTTCCATGAGTTTGTAGGCTTTCTGAGAGTAGTATTGTTGTTAAATTCTAACTTTACTCCATGGTGATCCAATAAGACATAGGTGGTCACTTCAATTTTTTTGTATCTGTGGATGTTTGCTTTGTTACCAAGTATGTGATCAATTTTCAAGAAGGTTCCATGAGATGCTGCAAAGAAGGCATATTCTTTCCTGTTTGGTTGGAATGTTCTATAGATGTCTATTAAGTTCATTTGATTCATTACATCTGTTAGTTCTTGTGAGAAATATCTCTTATGAGGTCTGAACTAACAGGACATAATATATGTTGTAAATTAGTACACTCCTATTGGTGCTACCTCCTTCCCCAATCTCAGGTGTGTGAGGCAAGCTGAATGGTGATAGTATCACCAGTATAAAGAAATACCCAATGAATGTTGCTAATAAAGCAAAGAAAAATTTATTTTGACTCATAGCTCTGAAAGTTCAAACCTAGGATTAGGTAGCCCTGTCATCTGAGCCTCTGAGAAGGTACACCATGGCAAGTATGTGAAAGGGTTATAACCAGGAACACATGTGTGCTGTGGGACTGGAGTCACAAAATTCCACATGAAAGGGTGAGCTCTCAATTACCCAAGGATGTTTTACAATGTTCCATCTCTATAATGTCTAGGGCATCTTCTAGCAGTACCTACCTGTTTTTTGGTTTCTTCCATCACTTAGGTGCTTTAGTTTGTTTTTCATTTATCTATTAGTATATACTAGGTGAAGTTGACCTTTGTGATTTGGAACCACAAGCTTTCATCAGCTGACTGTTTCTGGGAATCTCATGAGGCTGCAATCATTATCTGTTAGGGTTGGAGCCTGATTGAAGACCTGACTAAGGAAGGATCCCTTGTAAATTACTCACGTGTCTGTGAGCAGTCTACAGTACCTACATGACAGGGATCTTGATTCCTTCATGTGGTTCTTTGCTGACTTGGTGTGGGAAGTCCTTCTATACATGTGTTGTTTTTATTGGTTAATGGATAAAGAAGCTGCTTGGGCCTATGGCAGGGCAGAACAGAGCAAGGCAGGAATTCCAAGAAGAGATAGAGGAGGAAAGAAAGCAGAGCCAAAGGGAGATGCCATGTAGCTGCCCAAGAGACAGGAGGTAACAAACCACTAGCTTCGTGGTAAAATATAAAATGATAGAAATGGCTTAATTTTATATATAAGAGCTAGCTAGCAATACGCCTAAGTGATTGGCCAAACAGTATTGCAATTAATATAGTTTCTGTATAAATTATTCAGGTCTCAGCAGTCAGGAAACAAACAAGCAATCTCTGCCTACACTGACTGGATCCTTATAACACATTAAAATGCTTAATCAGAACATAGGAAACCGAAGAGTCAGAGCTCCCAGAGATGTAAAAAGTCTTACTAGTCTTGTGCTCAGCAATTAAGAGCACTTTTTACTCTTGCAGAGGACCTAAGTTTGGTTTCCAGCACCCATGTGGGGTGGCTCACAGCTGTCTGTAACACCAGTTCCAAAGGATCTCACACCATCCTCTGGCTTCTGTGGTCACCTAATACACATAATGCACATGATGAGACAAATGAGACATGAGGTTTTCATATATTGTGCCATACTACTCAAAAGTACTAAATTCAAGTTTAGAACCCAAGGGATTCCATATTAGTACTACCTTGTCCAATAGGTTTGAACAATGGAAAAACAGTTGAAGTTAGATAAAGCAAGGATGGTTTCTGACTGAGGTCCTAGAGCAATGGGTCTCAACCTGTGGGTTGCTATACCTTTGGGGGTTGAATAACCCTTTTACTGGGGTCACCTATCAGATATCCTACATATCAAATATTTACATTATGATTTATAACAGTAGCAAAATTGTAGTTATGACATAACAATGAAAATAATTTTATGGTTGAAGTCACCACAACATGAGGAACTGTATTTTTTATTTTACATTCAAGTCACAGTTTCTCCTCCTTCTTCTCTCAGTCCATCCCTCACCCCTGCCTCCTTTCCTACTCCCCAATATACTCCACCTCCATTTTTGTTCAGGAAAGGGCAGATTTCCTATGGATATCAACAAAACATGGCATATCATTAAGAATAAGCACCTTCCTGTTGTAAGGAGGCTGCTTGTTTGTTCCTGGCTGCCTAGAACCAAAATAATTACACAAAACTGTATTAATTACAACACTGTTTGGCCTATTCATTTATGCATATTTCTAGCTCACACTTATCACTTAAATTAACCCATTTCTTTTATTTTATATTTTACCATGAGGATTGTGACCTACTGGCAAGGTTCCTACTGGTGGCCTGTGTCTTTATCCTCTGGAAGCTCCATGGCATCTCCCCACTCCAGCTTCTTTCTCCCAGCATTCAGTTTAGTTTTCACTGCCTGGCTCTACTCTCCCCATCACAGGCCACACCAGCTTCTTTATTCATTAACCAATAAGAGCAACACATATACAGAAGAAATTCCCACACCATTTCCCCATTTCTTTTTAAATAAAAATGAAGGCTTTAACTTTAACATAGTAAAATTATATACAACAAAACAGGTATCAAGCAAGAATTACAGTCACAATATTTATATCTACTTCATATTTTAACATAACTAAGGAACTATAACTATCTATTCTTCAACTCCATCAAAGACTCCAGAAGGATATAATATTACCTAAGTAAACAGGAAGTACATTGTAAACTACTTCCAAAACTCTAGAATTGAAAAAGACATCTTGCTCTCTGGACAGTCACCCAAAGTTCTTCTGTACCCTTGGGACATCCACCTTCAGCCTACAGACCCATAATATCTAGCAGACTTTTCCACAAAGCAGGAAATTTCAAAGACAGTTTGTCAGTCACTTTTTTCTGTGTCCTGCAGAAAATCTGGCAGACTCTCCTGAAGGACTGTCTCACCTTCTTTAGTCAACTTGAGCAGTCAATTTTCTGTGTGCCCTGCATGTCCAGTTCATACAGCATAACATCAGGCAGTTTAGGCAAGAGCAGTTTCTTGCCCAAATGGCTAACAAACTCCATAAAGAGCCTCTTTGATGCCCATTATCCTCTTGAAGTAGATTGGTGCTGCCAGGAGCAGATATGTCACATTTCATGAAAAATCCTAAGTTATTAAAACATGTTAAATGCCATATTGTATAGTCCTTGAAAGATCTTAAGAATATCTATCCATATGAAATTAAGGCTGAGCAAGGAGACCTAGTATGAGGAGTAGAGTTCTAAAAAGTCAATAAAAGACTCAGCGATAATCCCTACTCTCACTTTCAGGAGTCCCACAAGGGGACCAAACTACACAATCATTACATATATGCAGATTGCCTAGGTCAATCCCATGCAGACTCCTTGGTTGTTGGTTCAGTCTCTGTGATCCCCTATGAGCCTAGGTTAATTGATGCTGTGGGTTTTCTTGTGGTATTCTTGACCCTTCCAGCTCGTACAATGCTTCCTGCCCATCTTTGGCAGAATTCCCTGAGTTCTGCTAATGTTTGACTGTTGATCTCTGCATCTGTTTCCATTAGTTGCTAAATGAAGCCTCTCTGATGACAATTGGGCTAGGCACCAGTCTATGAGTACAGCAGGGTATCATCAGGCATCTACCGATGTACTCATTGACATTTTCCCCTCCAGTTTTGTTTGGTTCTATCTTAGGTCTCTGTGCCATCTAGCCTGTGGATTCTGGTGCTCTAGACAGTATCAGGGGTGGCCTTACACTCTTGACATGTGTATTAGGCTAGACCAGTCATTGGCTGACCACTTCCTCAATCTCTAGGCCGCTGTTACCCTAGCACATCCCATAGGCATGGAAGACCTTTAACCTATGGTTTGGGATGGTTTTATAGTTCGCTCCACGTGAAGTCTTGCCTGGTTATAGGAGATGGCCAGTTCACGTTAGGTATCCACTATTGCTGGTATTCTTATTTGGGGTCATCCTTGTAGATTCTTGGGAGATTCTCTTGATTGATGTTTTTACCTTACCCCCAAGTGTCCCCTATTTCCAGTAGTTTCTTTTGATATTCTTTTCCTCTTTCCCTACCACAGTACAGTCACACATGTTCCCATCACCACTTGCCATCAGTCCACTCACAAAATTCCACCCATTTCCCCTTCTCAGAGAGATACTGGCATTCCCTCCCCTTGAACCCACCTTGTTACCATGACTTTATATTTTTGTGGATTGTAGCACAGTTATCCTTTATTTTAAAATTAATATCCACTTATGAGTAAGAAGATACCATGTTTGTCTTTCTGGGTCTGTGTTACCTCACTCAGAATGATTTTTTCTAGTTCTATCAATTTGCCTCAAATTTCATGATGTTATTCTTTTTTAAGAGTTGATGGAGAACACTCCTCATCTCTTGTAGGAGTGTAAACTTATACAGCCACATTAGAAATTATTATGTCAGTTTCTTAGAAAACTGGAAATTGATCTACCATGCGATCCAGCTATACCATTCCTGGGCATTTATACAACCACAGGATGTTTAAGGTTCTTTTTTGCCAGAGGCTAGGCTTGTGAGATTCCAAGCAATGCATCTAAGGCTCTATGATATTGAATAAATTGTAGCCAGATGCAGAGATCCTTCTGGAGTCCGTCCTCTGGCAGAGCTTTGTTACATTTGAATACTGCTTGTTTCTTAATTTTCTGAAAAAGTTCTCAAGTAGACTTCCTGTCACAGCACAAACATTCAATACATCTATACAACATCCTCTAAGATACAAAAGGGACTGAGATACATGATGTGAAAGACTCAAAGAGTAAATAAAAAAGAAGTTAAAAAATGATGCAGATGACAAGAGATTAGGGGGATAAGAGTGTTTGCACAAACATGAAGATTGGAGTTTAAATCTCTGGTACCCATATAAAAAGCCAAACATTAATATATGTGCATGTAATCCTAGACTTGAGAGGCAAAGACTGGTCGCTCTTAGCAGCTTCCTGACAGCCAGCACCACTGAAATGACAAGCTTAGCTTTTAATTCAGCGAGAGACCTTGTCTCAAGGGAATAAAGTAGAGAACAACAAAGAAGACATCCTGTGTCCTGCTCTGACCTCTGCATGCATGCACACAGGCATTCATCATCACACTCATGTGTACTTACCTCAAACACATATTCACATACGCAATATGCAAGATTAATCCTTGGGCATATACCCAAGGATACTCAAGCACCTCATACCACAAAGGCTCTTGTTGAACAATCTTCATAGCAGTTTAGTTCTAATCAACAAAACCTGGAGACAACCTAGATGTTCATCAACTGAGGAATGGATAAAGAAAGCATGGTATATTTGTGCAATGAGGAACTGTATTAAAGGATTGCAACATTAGGAGGTTTGAGACCTAGAGGAATGGATGTGAGTCATCTCATTTGTTGAACATGTAGGAGATGGCTCGTGTGTGATACATTACTGAAATAAAGAAGTTGTGGTTATTACTGGAGACACTAGAAGACTGTGAAGTATAGCAACAAACACATAGGCGAGTTAATTATTTCTTTGATTTCTCCTCCTCGCACTACTTCATAGAAAGAATACCATTGGGATTGTTTTAGGTTTAATGTGGGAATATAACTGAACTGACATTGTCATTGACATTATAATAGCTAATGGAATTTGGTGTGTTGTGTCAGGTAAGGACATGGGTTTTCATCTTAACCACAAAAATGAATAGAATAGCAAAATGAAGTGGGGATGGCATAAGGATAGTGGATTTCACTGAACATTCTTGCTTTGTTTCTTCAGATACATTCCCCACCCACTTCCATCATTCTGTATACCAAGATGTTAACCTTCAGGGACTTTTGGATTCCTTTTGAGCTTAGGCAATTAAAGTTATTGACAGAAGTTTGAAAGGTGGTGAGAGAACTGGTGTATTTACCTCTCTGTTTTCCTTCAGAGTCATAGTGTGGCAATGGGTGCCTCCTCTCAGTAAAGGCACAGTTCCAATGGGAAGTATTCAAATGTAACAAAGCTCTGCCAGAGGACAGACTCCAGAAGGATCTCTGCATCTGGCTACAATTTATTCAATATCATAGAGCCTTAGATGCATTGCTTGGGATCTCACAACCCCTATGTCTGGCAAAAAAAGAACCAATAAGATTTTGTCTTCGAGCGATCTCACCTTGAAATAGAGAGGAGGAGAAGGGAGATGAGGACCCTTTCGGCTAAAGCAGAGCCAGAGTGCTGCACACACTTCTTGCATGTTGCTGCTCTTGTCAAAGGCTGTCCATGAGCCTCACCTCTGTTTTCCTTCAAGATGGTCAGCTAGTAGTCAGCGGGTTATCAGCTTGTCCCATGGAAAGCCATCCACCAACACTTGGCTTTCCACTGCCTGGAAGCTCAGAAGTGGATTATGTTACTTCCATTTCTTCTACTTTCTATCTGACCAAACCCAGCTGTTGGTAGTCAGTGTGCCCCTGAGCATCTCAGAGTAGCATAATTAAGTTTGCAAAATGCTACCAGCTATTTTTAAAGCCCGACTTTCAGTTGACTTTAAAGCAAAATATTTGAATAAGGTACTGTCCTTGGCTTTAAGTCACTAGCAGAAATTGATCTTGCAGGGTGCTTTTTGATTTAGCTTTCTTCTGTGAGGAAGCACTGAATTGGGGTGAGAACTGGATTTCTCATTCCCTCCAGGACTTGCACCCTGCCTCAGAAAATACATACCAAGATACAAATTTTGAAGCTTTTATTTGTGCGTATTTTCTCATAATCTTTTCCAGAAAAAAGTATCTAGATTTAACCATTTTCAGTGGGCTTTGAACAATCTCTGCATTACCTAACATTTAGTGATTTTTTTATGAGTGATAGCTATGGATGACTCTTATGATAAAGACCACACAGAATATGGAAAGAACTCATGTTATAACCCTATGTAAGAAGAGGCTTATGGGCTGTGTATGATGTGACCACAATGGCTTAAACTGTTCCCAAGAACTAGAGCCTAAGTGTATTGTCAGGTGAGAAAATGAGCCATATTTTTGAGAAATGCTTAAATACAGATCATAAGTAACAGGCATGGAGAGAACAGCATTCTTTTTTATTGTTTTTATTGAGCTATATATATATATTTTTCTCCGGTCCACTCCCTTCCTTCCCCCTTCCATTTTGCCCTCTCTTATGATCACCATGCTCCCAATTTACTCAGGAGATCTTGTCTTTTTCTATTTTCCATGTAGATTAGATCCATGTATGTCTCTCTTAGGGTCCTCTTTGTTGTCCAGGTATTCTGGGATTGTGAACTGTAGGTTGCAGTTTTTATTTTTTGTTTTACGTCTAAAAGCCACCTATGAGTGAGTACATATTACATTTGTCTTTCTGGGTCTGGGTTACTTCACTCAATATGATGTTTTCCAGATCCATCCATTTTCCAGCAAATCTCAAGATGTCATTGTTTTTTTCCGCTGCGTAGTACTCCATTGTATAAATGTACCACATCTTCTTTATCCTTTCTTCAGTTGAGGGGCATTTAGGTTGTTTCCAGGTTCTGGCTGTGTGTGTGTGTGTGTGTGTGTGTGGTACTCCATTATATAGATGTACCTCATCTTCTTTATCTCTTCTTTGGTCAAGGGGCATTTAGGTTGTTTCCAGATTCTGGCTATTCTCTCTCTGCCTTTTGGTTAGTTTGGATAAAGGTTTGTCTATTTTGTTGATTTTTCTCAATGAACCAACTTTTGGTCTCATTCATTCTTTGTGTTGTTTTCTTTTTGCTATTTTGTTGATTTCAGCTCTCAATTTGATTATTTCCTGCCATCTAGTCCTCCTGGGTGAGTTTGTTTCTTTTTGTTCTAGAGTTTTCAGGTATTATTTTAACTCATTAGTATGGAATTTTTTCAGCTTCTTTATACAGGCATTTAGTGCTATGAACTTTCCTCTTAACACTGCATTCATTGTGTCCAATCAATTTGGGTATGTTGTGTGATCAGTTTTGTTAAATTTTAGGAAGTCTTTAATTTCTTCCTTTGATGCAGGATTTCCCTCTGTATGCTGTGATTACCATTAATGAATAAAGAAACTGCCTTGGCCTGTTGATAGTGCGGAACTTAGGTAGGCGTGGAAAATTAAATGACATGCTGAGAGAAAGGAGGCAGAGTCAGAGAGAAGCCATGTAGCCTTGCCAGAGCCAGATGGAAATTTAGCTGGCAAGCCACAGCCATGTGGCGATACAAGATTAATAGAAATGGGTTAAATTAAGATGTAAGAGTTAGCCAATAAGAAGCTAGAGCTAATGGACTAAGCAGTGTTTTAAATAATATAGTTTCTGTGTGATTATTTCAGGGCTAAGGAGCTGGGGACCAACAAGCAGCCCCTCCTTCAACATTCCTCTATTCCTTCCTTGACCCATTGGTGAGTCAGGTGAGCATTGTTTAATTTCCATGTGTTTGTGTTCTTTCTGAAATTAGTGTTGCTGTTGAATTCTAATTTTAAGCCAAGGTGATCTAATACGATACATAGGGCTATTCCAATTTTTTGTATGTGTTAAGGTTTGTTTTGTTACCTAGTATGTAGTCAGTTTTTGAGACAGTTCCATGAGGTGCTGAGGAGAAGGTATATTTTTTCATATTTGAGTCATAGCATTTGTTAGCTCCCTTATTCCTCTGTTAATTTTCTATCTGACAGACCTGTACAGTGATGAAAGTGGGGTGTTGCAGTTTCCCACTGTTAGTGTGTGGGGTTTAATGTGTAATTTAAGCTTAAGTAGTGTCCCTTTTACATATGAGGGTGCTGTTGTATTTGGGGGCATAGATGTGCTCTATTGAGATTTCCTTGTGATAGATTTTTTCTGTGACTAATATGAAATGTCCTTCTTTGTATCTTTTTTATTGGTTTTAGTTTGGTCTATTTTGTTAGATTTTACAATAGCTACACCAGCTTGTTTCTTAAGTTCATTTGATTGGAAAATTTTTTCCTAACCTTTTACTCTGAGGTGATGTCTGTCTTTGAGGTTGAGGTGTGTTTCTTGTATGCAGCAGAAAAATGGACTCTGTTTTCATATCCAATCTGTTAACCTATGTTTTTTTATAAGTGAGTTGAGTCCATTTATGATGGGGAAACTCTTTCAACCAATCACATCTAGTTAAGGCGTGGCTTCCTGGGGCCGAGGAGGAAAAACTGGGAGGACTCAGGTGCACGCTCTCTCTGTGCAGTGCCCGCCAGACAGATAGGAAATCGGACCTCCCACTCTTGTAGCATGAGTTTTCCCTTATAACCATTAAAATATAATTGTTATTCTTGAGCTGGCCTGGTTATTTATTGTACCGATCTAATCAACAACACCTGGCACAACACATTTATATTAAAGGCTATTAATGACCAATGACTGCTCTTTCCTGTTTTTTTTTGTTGTTGTTGGTGATATTATTGTTTGTTTTTCTCTTCCTTGTGATTTTTTGATTTGAAATCATCTATTATCTCTGTTTTTGTGGATGTAGCTAACTTCCTTGGGTTGGAATTTTCCTTCTAGTACTTTGTGTAGGGCTAGGTTTGTGGCTAGGTATTAGTTAAATCTGGTTCTGTCATGGAATATATTGTTTTGTCCATCTATGGTGATCGAAAGTTTTGCTGGTTATAGTAGTCTGGGCTGGCATCTGTGGTCTCTTAATGTCTTCATAACACTTGACTTCTGCTTTCAATGTTTCCATTGAGAAGTCAGGTGTGATTCTGATAGGTCTACCTTTCTATGTTTCTTTACCTTTTTCCTTTGCAGCTCTGAATATTCTTTCTTTATTCTGCATTTTTAGTGTTTTTATTATTATGTGGCAAAGGGAGTTTTTGATACAGTCTATTTGGTGTTCTGTAAATTTCTTGTATCTTCATATGCATATCTTTCTTTAGGTTTGGAAACTTTTCTTCTATGATTTTGTCAAATATATTTTCTGTCCTTTTGAGTTGGACTTCTTCTCCTTCTTACATCCCTATTATCCTTAGGTTTGGATTTTTTTATGGTATCCCATATTTCCTGGTTATTTTGTGCTAACTTTTGTTAGATTTAATGTTTTCTTTGACTGATGAGTCTATTTTCTCTATTATATCTTCAGCAGCTGAGATTGTCTCTTCCATCCCTTGTATTAGGTTGTTTATGCTTGCATTTGTGGTTTCTGATTGTTTTCTCATAATTTCCATTTGTATAATTCCCTTGGTTTGTATTTTCTTTATTGTCTCTATTTTGGCTTTCAAATCTTGAATCATTTCTTTCATCTGTTTGTTTGCTTTTTCTTGGTTTTCTTTAAGGGATTTGTTGATGTCTTCCATTTTTTTGTTTGTCTTTTCCTCCATTTCATTAAGAGAACTTTTTATTTCTTCTTTAAGGGCTTTAACATTCTTCTAAGGTTATTTTTAGGTCACTTTCTTCTTCTTCATCTATATTTGGGTATTGAAATCTTGCTGTTGTAGGGCCACTAGTTTTTGATGGTGTTGTGTTGCTCTTTTTGGTATTGAGTGTGTTCATACCTTGTCTGCCCATATTTTCCTCTGATTGGTATCTCTGTTGATCAGTCTTCCAGGTGCCAGTGGATCCAATTCTCAAATGGTTTCTCCTCATGGTGCAGTAAGGACCACATTTTCAGTCACCCCGGAGGTTACCCAGTATTCTCTGAGGTTGCTCAGTGCTCCAATGGGTCACTCTGAAATCCCAGGGGTCATTCAGGTCTGCTCCCAGAGAGATTGCTTGCTTGGGGCTGCTCCCACTGAGGTTGCTACCTTGGGGCTGCTCTGGCAGAATTCACTGGCTCAGATCTGCTCTGGAGGATCTTGCTCAGACCTGCTCTGGTGGAGGTTGTAGGCTTGGACCTGCTCCCTTGGAAGTCACTGATTTGTGCCAGCTCCTGCAGAGGTCTCTGACTCAGGCCTGCTCTCTCAGCAGTGGCTCTTTTGTACATCCTTCTGTGGAGGTCATTGCTTCAGGCCTGCTCTAGCAGAGGTCACTGACTCAAGTCTGCTTCTCTGAAGGTTGCTGCCTTGGGCCTTTTCCAGCTGAGTTCGCTGGCTCAGGCCTATTCCCACAGATGTTCCTGGCTTGGGCCTGCTCCTGTAGAGGTCCCTGGCCAGGACTCAGTCCCACAGAGGTCTCTGTCTCAGGCCTGCTCCCTAAGTGGTTGCTCCCTTGTACTTGCTCCTGCGGAAGTCATTGCCTTGGGCCCCTTGGTAATTTCTATACACAGTACAATTATATCTTAACTGTTCCCCATCCTCCAACATTATTAGCAGCCTAAAACAGCTGCTGTGTAAATGAGCTTTACTGTTTCTAGTAAATCTGAAGTATTCAGATAAACCCTTCCACTAGGAACCTATGCAAGCATTATAGTCACAAATTTCTTAAGTCTACATTTTTCAAACTGAGTTCTTTAAGATGCTAGGGAGATTTATAACCATACGTGTGCAACTAAAATGATGGAGCAATCACTGCTTCTAAAGTTTAAGGCAAAGAGTATAAAATGTTCCCTATTTCATAAAGACTTTCAAGGTCAGTAACAATACAATAGCCCTTGATATTACCACACACCATAGGGATGCAAACACATTTCTGCTTGTTCAGCACTATTTTAACCTCAGGATAGGGGAGGGCAGGTGGGATAAAAGAGGAAGAAGTATTCAGAGAGATTATTCATAGGAAGCTATGCACCCTCCCTCCCTTCTCTACCAAAGCATAGGCACATGTTTGCCCCTACAACTCAGGCCAAGCAAAGAAAGCTACAAGATGACATTTGAAGAACCCTACATGAAGTCCCCAGAATTGAGAAGTGAACAACTCAAATTTTAGTTTAAACATGGACACTAGGGTTGAAGTTTTTCTAGCTGGGCCCAAACCAAGAAGAGCTGCTCTGATAACAGACTGGACTTCTAGAACTTCATAGTGCACTTCAGTAGATCAGCAGAGCCAGGGGATGGGAAATCTTTCCAAAGTTATATTATTTTCTCCTTATATTTTCATCTCCTTAACTTCCTACATACCCTTTGAGACTTTGTAGTTCTAAGAAGATGAGGTATGCTGACTTGCCTGGTATTGAATGATTCACTGAAGGTTGAGCTGGGAGCAGAGAAAATTCTTAAGTTGCCTAGTTTGGAGTTTTTGGAATTTCATTAGAGGGGATTTTCAACAACAGAGGTAGGGCTTTTGTTTAATATCATAAGTATGAAACTGAGATTTTCATTGGAAGCAAGAAGTGAGGAGAGAGAGAGATAAAGAGAGAGGGAGAAAAAGAGAGAGAGACTTATTTGCTTACAGGCAAGTTGTAAGCTTCCTTATGAAGCATTATTTTTATCTGTCTCTATATTTTATTTATATCTATATAAAATATATCATCTGTCTATCATCCGTCACCTATCATTTGTTGACATAGAAGAAACTATACATAATTAATCTTACATTAGAGGTATATTACATCTGTGACACCATCACCAGACTCTATGGCACTGCCCCATTATCTCTAAAATCTTAATTTAGTAATAAGAATATTTAATATAAGATCTATCATAATATTAACTTTTTATACATACATTATAATATTGGTAACTATAGACACTTTGCCATATAGTATTTTGATTTTTATTTATCCTGTACCGTCCTTCCCTATGTCTTGGGTAATACCCATTTCCACTTTGCGGCAGCACTGGAAGCCACCCTTTTACTCTGCTGTTGTGAGCTTTATCATGTGTAGTGCTTGGGATTTAGACTGTGTAGTGCTTGCTCTGTGACTCACCTCACTTAGCTTACCATCCTGCAGGTTGTTGGACATGATAGGTCTGCCTCCCTCTAAAGCCAAAACATATTGCATTGTGTGTTGAAGCACACTTTCTTTGCCAGTCTATTTGTCCGTGGACAGTGAGGTCACATTCATGTGCCAACTCATGTGAGAACAGTGTGGCAAAGATCTTTGGAGCACCATCATTTTTCAAATGCTAGTTTCAGTTTCTTCATGTACAACCTGACACAACTGCTGGATAGCATGGCAGTTCTGGTCTTTTTATATTTTGAATAATCTCCATGTTGATTTTTGCAAAGTAATGGTACCAAATTACAAAACTTAACAATCTTTTAATTTTATTTGTATATTCTTTGAGTACTTCATATATAAATACAATGCATTTTTAAAATTAAAATTCTTTATTATTTTGAGAATTTCATGTATGTATTCTACATTTACCTCATTTCCACTCTTTCCTCTCCTTCCTCCAATTTCTCCTATCCCTTACCCTCTCACTTTCAAATTTATGACATCTTTTTCTTTATTGTTTTTAAACAGATACATACACACATGTATTTTGATCATATCTACTTCCTACTCCCCACCTTGGTTTCTTTGCAAGACCGTCTCATCACCTTCCCAGTCTCATAGTCTCCTTTATTTCTTTTTTAAATAACTCAGAGTCCAATTAATATTCATCATATAGGGCTATTCACTGGAGGACGAACCCTACCAGGTACACATCCTCAAAGAAAACTTTCCTTCCTAGCAGACTTCCGTGGCTTGGAGCTCTTCAGCTTTAGTGTGTTATTATTTTGGTGTTGTTTTAAAAAGATTCTGTTTTTACTCCGGTTTGGGTACAGTGTGATACAAGGATCTGATTTTGTCCTTCAGTATGAATACCCCACTTACCAACATTGTTTCCTGAAAGGACTGTCCTCTCCTCATTGTTCTTTAGGTAATATCATGACATTGGATGGTTGTTATGCACAGCTTTATTTCTGGGCTTTCTAGTTTGTGAAGTGGAAATAGAGCTTTAACTGGCTTGATATTGTGAAAATCTTATATAAAAAACCTCAGCTGCTATGAATCCATGCTTAGAACACATCCTCTCCAGAGGACAGTATGTCACAGCACCCCCATATCATTAGCTCTCACATTGTTTCCACCTTTCTTTCATATGTCCTGAGCCTTGTTGCAGGGTGGGGACATCAAGGATATAGAAGTCCATTTCTCTCTTCAGATTTGTGACATTTGCCCAATTTTTAAATAAAATTTTATTTCTTAAAATTGCTTTTGAGATTATAAGAAAATGTATGATAGTAGGAAAACAATAAATAAAAATAAGATGTGTACAAAGAGGTAGAAACAAAGACCAGAGCTATAACTTGTTTTGTGATATCATTTAGTTGTCAATTTGTGTTATCTTGTAGCTTACTGAGGTTCTCTAAGAACATTTTTTTGAATTCTTTGTCAGTTTACAGATTTATGTTTTCACAATTGTTTACTGAAATTTAGGTTTGATCCTTTGGTAGTGCCAAAGGCCCTTAATTCTTTGTAATCTTCATAGACTTGTACTGGTGTCTGCATGTTTGAAGAATTATCTACCTTCACAGTCATTATGAAGTTAGCTTTGGCAGGGACACTACTTCTGCTGCCTAAGGCACATGAGCAGGCAGGTGTCTCAGCTCCAGGTCTAAGAGGAAAAACCTAGTGCTTGGGTCTGTGGGGACAAGGCCCACAACCAGAGTCTCTCAGAAAAATGGCCTCACGTAAGGATATCTCTTTGCAGTCTCCATATAGACTTGGCCATAATGTTCCCTACATATAAAATTGTTTTTCACATGAGTGTTTGTTTTGGTATGTGTGTGCTTGTGTGTGCATTGTATGTATTTGTGTGTGTTGATATGTGTACTTGTGTGTGCGTATTGGTATGTGTGTGTTTGTATGTACATTGTATTTGTGTGTGCTGATATGTGTGCTTGTGTGCACATGTTGGTATGTGTGTATATTGCATGTGTGTATGCATTGTATGTATTTGTGTCTCTTGATGTGTGTGCTTATATGTGCATGTTGGTAGGTGTGTATATTTGTGTGTGTGTGTGTGTGTGTGTGGTGTATTTTAATTTATGGGCTCCAGATGAATGCTTTGAGCTTTTACCTTAATTCCAGAAATTTTTGTATATGTTTTATCCTAGGAATGCCCTGTCTATCCACATGTCTTGACTTTCCATTCCTAAAACTAGGGTTGGGAAGCCCTGCTCTGACATATTTCTGCTACAACTCTCACATTTAGCATGGAATAAACACCCATTATCCTGCACATGTTAAAAAGGCCTCAACAGCAATTTCCGAGCTTTTCTGTGTTTTGTTGCATTGGTCATACCTGGTAGTCATAGAAGATTCCTGGAACCCACACAGATGCCACAGATTCCAGCTATGTCTATGCACATGTTCTTCACTATGCTATAAACCATCTCTAGATTACTTGCAACATAATATAAAGTTGATATAAAATGCCATTATTATAGTGCATTTTAAAAGGAATAGTGATATGAATAAAAGGTTCATACATGTTTAGTACGGAAGCAATTTTTAATTTTACAAGTGTGTTTGATTCATAGTTGGTTCAGCCTGTGCACATAAACTAAACTCAGGGGCCCCACATGAAAATACAGATCTCCCTAGATTCTTCAGTCCAGTATGAAAATACAGATCTCCCTAGATTCTTCAGTCCAGTATGAAAATACAGATCTCCCTAGATTCTTCAGTCCAGTATGAAAATACAGATCCCCCTAGATTCTTCAGTCCAGTATGAAAATACAGATCCCCCTAGATTCTTCAGTCCAGTATGAAAATACAGATCTCCCTAGATTCCTCAGTCCAGTATGAAAATACAGATCTCCCTAGATTCTTCAGTCCAGTATGAAAATACAGATCCCCCTAGATTCTTCAGTCCAGTATTTCTTCTGTGGTTTTGCTTTCTCCCTTGTTGTTGATCCTCATGACAAACAGCTGCCTCTGTGGTTTCAAAGCATCACATCCCTGTGTAAGGTAAGACTCCACTGATGTTGATGCTGATGCCTCTACTTTGTTTCCCCATGTATAGAATTTCAATTGTGAGCATTCTTCTGTATTCTATGAGAAAAAATAAATGAGGGGCCATCCATCTCTCCCAGCTGCCTACCTCCATGATGTCACTGCATCCTGTTCCATTTGCTGGCTCCAGGTTAGTACTCTCCTAGGATGACTGTCAAAGCAAATATTTGTTCCTTCTGGAGGAAGCCTTGTTACCAAACACTGATGTATCACTTTGCAAGACAATTACAAAATTTACTTTTTGAAGGATAAATACAAAATTGTTTATGATCAATTTTCACATATAAAAATGAATAGTTTTATGCAATTGCTTTAACAACAATTATATGATACACTTTTTTAAAATTTAAAGTTATTTATTTTATATGTATGGGTGTTTTGTCTATATGCATGTTTATATACCACAAGTATACCTGGTATCCACAGAGGTCAGCAGAGGGTGTCAGGTCCTCTGAGACTGGAGTTACAGATAGCTGTGAGCTGCCATATTGGAACTGGGAATTGAACCTGGATTCTCTGGAAAAGCATTTAGTGCTCTTAACCACTGAGTCATCTCTCTACTCCCATGACAAACTATTTTCAAGAGGTGCCCTGCTCTTCCAGTTAGCTACATGGCTAATGCAATTTTATCATAATATTGAATTATAGTTTCATGACACGGTTGTGGTAATATTAAAATTTCATTTTATGACTTAGTGGCTAAGAGCACTTGCTGTTCTTGCAGAGGACCTTGGTTTGGTTCCCAGCACCTATATGGCAACTTGCAGCCAGCTGTGACTCCAGTTCCAGAGAATCTGGTGTTCTCCTCTGTCTTTTACACATAAAATAATAAAAGTTCTTTAAAGAGTTTATTTCATGAGAAATGTTCATATGATTAAAATGTATCCCTCATAGACTCCTAGCAAAAAGAATCATCTTTGGAGCATAATATTCTTCAAACCATACTAATTCAAATTTTAAAAATTTGGAGTGCAATTTCAAGTGAACATAAACAATTATACTTTATGAGTCTCTGCCCCTACTGACATTCAACTAATGCATAAAGAATATGGCAGAATTGAGATTATCTTGGGAGCTAGAATGTCAATAGTACATTATTGGATGAGGGGTGTGGCAAGGAGGGATTAGGTGGGACTTGGCCAAGTGATCTCAACATTATGTTCCCTGCTAAGATTGCATTGACAGAGAAGACCAGTTGAACAGTCCAGATTTGCCTAACTGGAGGTTTGTGACCAGGAGCATTGGGATTTCAATTGGCAGCACTAAAGACTTTACCATTTATCTTTTATCCCCCAGTGGTGGAGACAGGGTTCCAGTGACCTACAGGGAATGAGTTATGTTTGTATTTCTGCCTGAATGCACTTGTCAATTATTGGTACTATACACTGTTAACTGTGGCCTACTAGGGAGAAGGCTAAAGGACTTTACAGTTCTTTGTGCTGCTTCTTATTAGTGAAGACAAAGTTTTCCTTATGTGGGTCAAAGGTATAAGCCCTTTATGGCTGGCAGACAAAAAGTGAGAAGGATTCAGGGAGAGATAGTGTCCTGGAACTGGTCAAAAGAATGCAGTGAAGAAGAGCCAGGTCAGGGTGCTTTGAAGCCAGGGCACTGGCAGGTCTGAGATTGTGTTGGCTTAGAGAACAGAAAAGAACTGGGAGGAATCCTGTAATTACTGGTACAGAAAACAAAGATGTCGTGGGAGGTCTGGGGGTCTGCTGAGGTGTGTGAGGGTTTGCTGCATGTTGGGCAGTCTGATCTCATTGGGGGATGGCTTCCTGCCTGCCAAGATTTATAAAACCCAGCAATCATAGCCCTCTTCTTTCAGGATTTGTGGGTAAAAGTGATGCAACCTTAAGCAGGATGAAATTTGTTCCAGTATTCATCGAAGACCCTCAAGCTTTTCTTATTTTACCTCCGCTGAAAGAGGATAAATTAGAAGAGAAAGGAATGTGTGTGTGTGTGGAGTGCATGTAATGGTTTTCAAAGGAACATGACTTTCTGCACTTTGCTGTAAAACTCTAGAATAATGAGCTGGCTACTAGGAGAGTCAGCTGGACGGGAAGAGTTTTAGAAGCTTGTTTCTATGTATTTGGGGATATATGTTTATCTACATATATGTATGTAACAACAATGAAAAAAGAGGTCATGGATTTGAAAGCAAGGAGAGGTAGGGTAAATAAGGGAGGGTTTGGAGGGAGAAAAAGGAAGGGGGACTGATGTTATTATATTGTAATCTCAAAAGATAAAAATACATAAGAAAAGCACACTCACTTTCCTGATCAAGGGGTATTTAAACAGAAATCTGAGCCAGCTATAAGAAGACACAGACAGACTGATAGTTAGGAGACTGAGCAAGAGTCAGAAATCCCAGGTTACACAAACATACGTAATGTCTCACATCAGTGTGCAAACTAATTCTTTACTTCTGTGGTCATGAAATCATTTTTACCCATCAAAATCTCTTATAGTATCATGAAATAGCTATTAAGCCATGGCACCTGCATTGGGAAACAGTTACCTAGAAGAATGTAACCTTCTGTCCCGTGATCTAAACAGAAGCAGTCATTAATGTAGTATTTCAGAACAACCCTGAAGTCTGTGACCCATTTCTTTGAACATTTTTACAGCATTCACTCTGTACAACTAACTCTTCCATCCGTTTCCATAATTCTATAAATTTCTGAGCTCAGTGGGGATTTGAGAGAGCTCAATAAATAGTGACCTATATCTTGGCAGACTTAGGGACCAATTTAGAGATGAACAATGAAGTCAGCAAAGAGACATTAGGTGTGACTCCTTTATTAATAAAGTCTGGGCGTAGAATTGGCTTTAGGGCTCTTAGTCATAGTATGTAAAGAACTGAATTAGGCTCCTCAAACTCATGTGAGGACTCCCAAACTCTTAACATGGTGGCAGAGATTCTCAAGTTACTGTGTGGTGGTGACTGAATAAAATTGCTGTAAATTGAAAATGTTGTACTTTGAAAATATTTGAAATATAATTAATGTATCACTCATCATAGCTTAACATCACAGTATGAGGTAGAGTGTCAGGTGCTGATCATTCTTGTGGTTGATGCTGAGGCTCACAGCTACAGCCACCCAGCATTTTGAGAGAGACTCTTATGACATTTCCATAGCTTGCTAAGAGATCAAAGTTCACATGCTATACATAGAATGCATGTCATTTCCATAGCATCTTCAATGGGGGATCATCTATTTCTGGAAGTAGAGTTTTGGGTAGAAATTAGGTTGAGATGAAGTCATGAAAATGAGTTTTCATGAAGGGGCCATTACCTTTAAATTAGCATTGCAAGAGTACCCTCTCTATCTTAACCCCTGGCTTCACTCTCTAGAACCGAGAGAAAATACATTTATGTTATTTAAACCACTTGCCCTATAGCATTTTTTCATGGCAGTTCAAACTGCCCAAGACACCTGAGCTTCTTTGAGAACTCATAGTGTGTACTTTGTCAGATACAGCTCTAGAAAAGTGCAGCCCTCTGCAATGACCCTAAGAACACTTCTGCCCTATAGTCAATGCCATCTTACCAAACCACCAATTAAATGTTTGTTTTCTTCTTTAGGGAAGGTAGAGTGAAAACAAGGCAGGAAGCATTAGGACAGAAGAATGTATTCTCTCCTATCTACAGAAACGAAGAAGTTGAATGTGTAATGATAGTTATGTACTAAGTAACCCTGGAATAAATGAAAGGACTTGACAATGAGCTCATACATGTGTACAGCCTGACCCAGTATCCAGTGCATTGTATATTCTCAGTTTGTCAAATGGGTAAATTCATGAGATGTACCTGTATCATCTCATACAGACATTCACATTTCAACGGACTCATTTAGACCAGTAAACATGAGTTTTAGAGATGGGTCAGCTGTTAAAGGCTAGATTCACAACTAAAATGTCAAGACTAGTAAGCACTTCATACACGCTGTTCACTAGACCAGCCTCTGCTACATATCCAGGTCCGCAGAAAAGAAGAGAAAATATTTGATGATCTAAGTATGTCTTTAGGTACGATAGGGGAGATCAGATGTTCAATATGTATTCTAAGAACTCTCCTTGGTAAGAAATTGGAACTAAGGCCTAAAACTTTGAGACCTGGGGAATTCAGGGACCTTTATAATGTTGCTCCATGGTGTGTCATTCCTTAGACTTCTTCATTTCCATTTGTTTCCATCATGGTTGATAGTAAAATTTACAAAAGACAAAGGCCTGCTTTGAGGATATCCAAAGGAAAGGAATTAGAGGGATTCAGGCAGGCCCGGGGAGAGGGCTGCACAGGGACAGAGGTGTTGAAAGTGAATGGTAAGTAACAATGGGGAATAAGAGCTCATTTGTGATAGATAGGAGCACTGGCCTTCAAGGACCTGTGTTTTCCCTGGGGTAAATCACACGGCTGAACATGAAATGCAGGGATGTAGCTGGTTTAAATAAGATGGGATACAATGTGGACCTTCTGTCCAGGTGATGGGCACTACAATGGGACACCCAAACTCACTAGAGCAGTTTTATCAGCTGAACTCTAGGTTTTCTTATTCCAAGAGCATCATTAAAATACAAATTAACCACAAATCACTGACTAATTAATTAGTCACACAGTTTGCATTACAGAGAACTTTATTTACACAGCTAGGAATCATCAATATATAGAAAAACAAAAGTTACTGAGTTTTCCCTCTTACTGTTAAAAAAAAAGTCTTGTGACAATTCTAGGAAACATAATGTCAGGGCAAACCTATCCTGTGACTCTTATAATCTCTCTGCTCCCTCTTGCACAGTAATCCCTGAGCCTTGAGGGTGAGGGTTCTATTGCAGATATTTTTTTGGAACCGGCTTCACAGCTATGCAATTTGACTGGTTGTAACTTACTGGCATTGATCTGTTGCAGAGAGAAGTCTTCTTGATGAGGAGCGAGGAGCGTACTTATCTGTATGAATGAGCACAAATGTTTAGAATGGAGTAGGAATTATGTTAGTTTAGTAAAATGGCGACTGTATTCTCTCCTCCGAAATCCATGATTTTACTAACTCCGGCTATTTATATACTTAGTAATATATAAATATATACATATATGTATGTAACAATAATTTATGTACATATATGCATGTAACATATGTGCGTGTGTGTATAACAACTTGTGATATACCAAAATAAACCTTGGTCTATTAGAAGACACTTTTACTTTTGAAACTGATAGAGGAAGAACAGTTTTCCTATTTTGGGCCTGAAATGCTCCACCCCAATTTTTTCTTTCTTAAAGGAAAAGTGTTACTATAACAATATTTCCTGACAAATGAATATTTGTTAGGTTTTATAGCAGAATAAAAGGTATTTGGGAACCCATGCCATAGCAGGTTACTTTCCTACTTTGCCTCTTGACTTGGACTTTCACTCTGTGTGAGTCTATTCCTCATCTTATTCCACTATGGGACCATGCTATATGGGGTTATTACCCATGATATGTAGATAAAATTCCATTCTCTTAAAGCACATGGGATGTTTCTTGTTTCTTAATTTCTGTTACATTGGAACAATGTAGACCTTCAGTAAATGCAGACGAGGTGAGTAGATTAACAAGGAGATTTCCAGTGACATCAGAGGCAAAAGGAAACTAGGCTGACACTGAGGATCCTGGTGTTATCATTTGGTCATGAGGAGAAAATAGTGAGTTAAAGAGGGACAGTGATAGGAAGAAGGGAAAGTGGGGAATGAGGAACATTCTAGATGGTGAGTTCTTACATAGTATATCAGAACTGAAAGAAAAGGAAAATGCCAAAAACTAATGTTCTGATGGAACAAGGATGTAACATTCTTGAGAAATTTCATAAAGTAAAATCAAGTTATTAAAAGCATATTTCCATGGAAAAAGCAGGGTGAAGAGTTTAGAAATTTTCAAAGTCAAAATAACAGTGCCTTCTTTTTGTAGCTAGAGATCAAATTTTACAAAGAATTGAGATTGTACCAGTGGGAATTACAACATGGAAGACATCTGCTGTAATTCTGTGGAAAGATGTCAACTAAAGTGTGTGTGTGTGTTTGTGCACACATGTGTGTGTGGTGTGTGTGTGTTTAAGCTTCATAATCATTTTATGTTTCAGCAGCTGGGATAAACAATAAAGAGAACTGTAGGTGGGGCCTGCTCATTCATTCCCTAGCTGCCCAGACCTAAAATAATCACACAAACTGTACTAATTGCAATACTGTTTGCCCAATAGCTTAAGTGTACTTCTAGCTAACTCTTACATATTTAATTAACCCAATTTTATTGTTTTGTATTTTACCATGAGTCTTGTGATTTACTGGTAAGGTTCTCAGGTGTCTGTCTTGTTCAACAGCTATAGGGCATCTCTTTGACTCCACCTACTCTCTCTCTACATCTCTGTTCAGATTTTCAGACTTTACTCTGTTAAGCCATTGGTCAAAAGCAGCTTTATTCATTAACCAATAAAAGCAACACATGTACAGAAAGACACTCCACATCACAGAACAGATGCCAAATTTGACAGCGATGGAGAAAGAATAAGGTTGTGATAAGGAAGTGGGAGCCCTTTGTTGGAATCTTTCCTTCTCTTCTACCTCCCTGCTCTTCTATCTCACTTACATGCTTACTGTGTGCTCAGGGCCAGAGATAGAAGATGAAGCTAGATAACATTCCATTCATTTGTGATCTTAAGGAGTGTACAGATAGAAAGATAGTCAACCAAATATAACTGCAAAGTAATATAAGAAATAATAGATATGGATTCCACTTGTGGAGAGATAAACAAAGAGTTACACCTACATAGTAGAGTTGGTAGAAGGTGACTCCACTTTGCACTTGGGCTGTTAGAATACATTGAACGCTATCTGACTGGATATACAGAGGGTTAGTCTAGATTTCTAAATAGAAGAGAGGGTTTGGGAAGGGAGAGGGGAATGTGAAGGGTGTCATGATATTCTTAGCCAAATGATGATTTTATGGTGTAGATGAATTAAGAAGACTGAGGAATAACACGGAAGTCAGGCTGGACATAGGAACTTGTAAATCTTGTCTGCCTTTATACATGCTGAATGTGGAAGAGAAAGGTGAGTTATAAAATCAGAATAAATAGGCTAAAGAATTTTAAACAGACATGTCGAATTGTTAAATCTTCATTTCAACTCATTGGAATGAGTGGATGGTTGAGTAGGGAACACTGAGCATGATGCTATACAGTCTGCGTTAGCATTGAAGAGAGTAGATGTGCAAAGCCAGGAAAAAGAAATAGTCTTACAGGATCAGATATGGCAAGACACATAGCAAGATGAAACTTGATAATTAATAATATTTATGTGTCCTCTGAATTAGCCACTAAGGCCTAGCATTCATAACTAAAACTTCATCTCCATGTCATGATTTGAGGACTGTTAGTCCAAGAAAAACTTCTACAATTATCCTTATCAATTATGGAAAAGCAAATTGAAACTACTTTGAAATTTAATTTCATCATACTCCAGTTAGAATGGCTAAAATTGAAAAAAAAAAAAAACAGTTAAAAACAAATACTGGTGAAGATGTGGGGAAACGAGAACCTTCATTTGTTGTTGCTGAGAATAAAAATTCATGACTCAGAAAATCAATAGGAATTCTCAAAATGCTAGCAATAAATCCACCCATGTATAAAATTCTTTGGCATGTGCCAAAGAGACTTGACATCCTACTCCACATATACCTTCTCAGCCATGTTCATTGCTACCCTATTCACAAAAGCTAATTAACAGAGACAACTTAATATGCCCTTCAATTGAAAAATAGGTAACAAATATGAAGTACAAGTACATAGTAGTAAACAGAAATCATAGGTAGGCGGATGTGATGGGGAAACCCTATCAACCAATTCCATCTAATTAAGGCGTGGCTACCTGCAGTGGAGGAGGAAAAACTGGGAGAATTAAGGTGTCTGCCCTCTCTGTGCGGTGCCTGCTGGACATATAGGAAGTCGGACCTCCCACTCTTGTAGCGTGAGTTTTTCCCATTATAGTCATTAAGGTATAGTTGTTATTCTTGAACTGGCCTAGTTATTCATCGTACTGACCTAATTTGTCACATGGGTGCCACTAGTGACATTGTACTCAGTGGGGTAACCTAAACCCAGAAAGACATGCATGTTTACTCTTATTTGTGATTCATCTATCTGAATTTTTAAGTGTTTATATATAACCCAGAGTAACTGCAGAAGCATGAAAGTAAAAAGGGATCATGGAGGGATCTAGAGAGAAAGTAAAAAGGGATCTAGAGAGAGGATAGCAAGATACAAGTGATATATAGAGGGAATTGGGAAAGGGACACATTTTAACTGGGAAGGAAGGAGGGCAATACAGAGGGAGAGAAAGGAAGAAGAGATAAATAATAATAATTATATTTGAAAAATCCATAGTAAATCTTAGTTTAGTCTTGTCCCACTAGCTCTTATATCTTATATTAACCTGTTTCTCTTCATCTAAGTTTTACCTTCCTTTCATTCTGTATGTCCAACTTTTACTGCTTCTTGTCTGTCTGTCTGTTTTGGATGGCTGGCCCTGGGTGTCTCCTTCTCTTTACCTTTCTTTTTCAGCTTTAATTTCTCCTCCTACTCACCAATCCCTATACTGCTACCTATTGACCAGTCAACATTTTATTAGACCAATCAGGTGCCTTAGCAGACAAAGCAACACATCTTTACATTGTTAAACAAATGTAGCACATCGTTATATAGTTAAACAAATACAGCATAAACAAATGCAACGTCTTTACATAGTTAAAGTAATATTCTGCAACATAAACAAATGTAACACATCTTTACAAAAAGTAATATTCCACAACAGATAACAATTTTTGAGACATTTCTTGACTATTTTTATTTATTTTGAGAAATCTCAGCTTAGATACTAAGACCAGTTTTAAGCTGGGTTGTTGTTTTCCTGACTCTTTCTTCTGAGTTCTTTATATATTCATATATAGCTGGCAAAGATTCTTCTACCCTGTGAGCTTCCTCTTCACTCAATTGTTTTCTTAGATGTACAGAACCTTTTAGTTTCATTATGCCCCACTTGTTAACTACTCGTCTTAAGTACTGGGCAAATGGAAATCATTGCCTACATCTATATTTTATAGAGTACTGACTATTTTCTTCCAGTAGTCTCAGTCTTACAGGTTTCATCTTGAGGTCTCTGATGCAGTTGGAGCTAATTTTTGTAAAGGGTGGTAGATATGGATCAAATTTCATTCTGCTATGTATATACATTTAGTTTTCTCATAACCATTCTGATGTCTTTTTTTTCCAGCATTTTTATTTTTGGCTCATGACAGGATCTTCTATTTTGTTTCATGGATTTATGTATGATTTTGTGCCAGAGCTATACTGCTTTTATTACTATAGCTCTGTAATGTATCTTGAAAAATGGAGTGACAGTCTCACCAATTTTGCTTTTCCCTCATCATTGATACTTTAGCTATTTTATGTCTTTTGTGGTTCCTTATGAATTTTAGGATTTTTTTTTGCCTATTTTCATAAGAAATGTTGTGAGATTTTGTTTGGGATTACATTGAATCTCTAAATTGCTTTTGGTAAAATGGTTATTATCACAACTGATGAATACTTTGACAGTTGCCTTTTAATATGATAGTCTAGCAATTATTGAATTAATCAAATGCCATTTATTAGGGAGTCACAGCATTCTTTTTGAGATGGGATCTCAAGGTAGCCCAAGTTGACCTGTAGCTTGCTTTGTAGCCAAGGCTGACTTCAAACTCACTTCAATCTTCCTATCTCAAGCTCCTGCATGCTGAGATTACAGGTATATATCTGTATAATTAATTTTCAACAAAGATAAAGAAGATTTAAAACAAATAAGCTCCTCTAGAAGATTAGAGTTTGTAATATAGTAATTCAGATATACCCTGATGAAAAAAAATTACAGAATGAACACACAAGACAAGTTGTTAGAAACATTCTGGTATCTGGATGTATGTGTATATGGAGTGTGTATGCACAAATGTGGGATATTTTTGAACAAAAAAGAAAAAATATCTCAGATCAGCATATATACCTATATATGTGTGTGTATGCACACACACACACGCACGTCTTTTTTCCAGCATGTACTTTTTGGCATCTTTGTCAAATGTTGGGTTGCTGTGGTTACATGTACTCATGATGGGATTTTGCTTCATGGATTATGTATGATTTTGTTCCAGAGCTAAACTGCTTTATTACTATAGCTCTGTAATGTATCTTGAAAAATGGAATGACAATCCCACCAAGTTTGTTTTTCCCTCATCATTGCTACTTTGGCTATCCTAGGTTTTTTCTGGTTCCATGTGAATTTTAGGATTTTTTTGCCTATTTCCATAAAGAATGTTGTGAGATTTTGATTGGGATTACATTGAATCTCTAAATTGCTTTTGGTAAAATTGCTTACACACACACACATACACACACACACACACACACACACACACACAAAATAGCCACATATAGGATATATAGGTATATATGCTGATCTGAGATATTTTTCTTTTTTGTTCAAAAGTATCCCACTTTGTGCATACACACTCCATATATATTGGATCCACTCTAATGTCATATAAGATACATCATGCTCTTTGGGCATGATGAATGCAGGATGACAGTGATTTTCTCCGGAAAATTTCCTATATGTCCCTATCAGCCCCTCGCTCCAGGATAGATAAAAATGGCATTCAATTTCATCCTTATCTGTAAGGCAGACGCAAGAACATCAACTGGATGCCAGCGTGAGTGTGATTCAGTGGCACTGGCAGAGGCTGGAGGCTGTCATTGACTTTGTGGGTGGATAGGAAAGCAAAAGGCTGGGAATAAGAATTACTAGGTATGGAAAGCATGAAGGTGCTTTTGAAGATTAAGGCGCATAGCACACGGAAGCTATTAGTGGAGAAAGAATCTAACATTGTTTGAGAGAGTAAAAATATTCTTCTGGCATCCATGTACCTTACATATCTGATTCTACAATTGTAGTCTGGCTCTCTGATTCCTAGCAGAAGATATAGGAAAGGTGGTTTGAGCTCCAGAGATTCATCACTCTTGGAGACACCACAAAATTCTTTTTACATGCAGATTTGGTAACACTTCTAGAAAGCTCTGTTGTAAGGAGAATCTGATTATATCACAGACAACTGGAAGATCTGAGGACTTGAGAGGTAAACATTGTTCATTCATTTTGCATGGACCATGGTCACATACTTTGCACCAGGCTGTGCACTGAGGATAGGAATTCAGTGGTGAACATGATAGACAAAAAAATCTCTGTCATCATCAGTATCCAAAAGACAGATACTTTGCACATATACAAACAAAAATAATTTTATGACTGACTGGTGCCATGGAAACCATAAATGATTTGACATGAGGAAGAATGCTTAGCGGTTTGATACATTGCTGTGGTACAGGAAGCCATCACAATAAATGTGACACCGGAGCTGAGAACATCTGAGAAAGAACCAGAGGTTATGGTAACTTGAAGAGTGTTTCTGGGAGAGGATTGTAAGTAGAAAGGTCTTGGGTGGGAGAAGAAAGAAGGGCAGTACACAGGCGAAAGGAGTTGACAGATTTTTCCCTGATCAGAGAAGCAGGAACAGCAGACATACATAGATATGTAGATGAGAATTCTGGAAATTTGACCTGGCACCCACCGAGCAGTCTGTGTAAAGCTGCTGCTTTTAATGTGGTGTGAGTGAGTCTCCAAGTCAGCAGACTTGGCAGTTGGGACAAAATAGGTCAGTAAGAGGGAAGAACGACGACACCCCTGACCAGCAGGGGGAGAAGGAAGTACCTGCTGTGGAGTTGCACACATGGACCCAGGATTTCAAGTCACTAAAGAGGAGACACAGTTGGAGTTAGAGCTGCCAGCATGTCAAGCCAGTGAAGCAAATAGTGGCATATGTATGTGAGCTGTCGCAGCATCTGGCTGTGTAGCATCTTTTATGAAATGTCCCCCGCAGCCCCATGTATGCAAGACTTGGGTGCTTAGTTTGGGGAAATGAGGGCTCTGACACAATCAGTGATTTCATCTCTTTCATGTGTGAGTATGCAGTGTGTGTGAGAGTGACCAGTTTCATGCATATGTATACAGAGGCCAGAGAATGATGTCATATGGTGTCCTGCCCTATCACTCTCTGCTTTATTTCCTTAACCCACTGAGCCATCTCCCCAGCCCCGTGTTAATCTCTGGATGGATTCATATAATTTGATGATATTATTGGGAGATGGCTAACAGGTAGGAGGTGGGGTCTAGCTGGGTGACATAGGTCACCATGGGCATATTCTCTGGGGACCAGGTTTTATCTCAGGCCTTTTTGTACCCTCTTTCCCTATTTCCTGACCACCATGGTATGAGCTTTCCTTCTCTGCAATGCCTTCCACACTGTAGTAGACTGACATTTCTGAAACCATGAGCCAAAACAAATCCTCTCTATCTTAGTTAGGGTTTAATATTGCTGTGAGGAGACACCATGACCACAACAATTCTTATAAAGAAAACATTTTAATTGAGGGAGCTTTCTCACAGCTCCCACCTTCCAAATCTTCTGAGAAAAATCCCCCATGGTCTAGTCCTTCTTGTAGCTATTAAGTGAGTTCTGGACTTGGCTTGAACTTATTCAGCCCACAAACAACACAACACAATGCCCAGTTACTCTACTCTCTGTCAAGTGGGCATTCGTTTACATTTGTGTGTATGTTTCACCATTTTTAACATTTTAGTGAGGGCAATAGTAGACTGTTGTTTGTACCTGGCATAAAGAGACCATTTTTCTAAACAACCAAGAGCACCATATCCTAGCTATTTTCTCTGAAAGGATTTAAAGTCCCTTTTTTATCAGCTTTGGATTCTGTCCATTCTTTTTGCAGTGGTTACATTACTCTTCTTATGTCCTGTACTGAGATATAAGATGAATTTGTATTAAACACATTTTACATTAGACAATAGGAAAATGGGAGAAGGAAAGAAACATAGTTAATAGTTATGCAAATATATTTACATCAGAACAAGAATAATCTAAGTCAAAGTTCTTGTATTTATAATTTATTGCATGGTAATAGTTCAGACTCATAGCTTCCTTTTTTTTTTTAACCTCTGTTCCATGTTACTTTTACTCTTAGAAAGCAGGTTGGCTCCTGTGGCTCTGGCCTTGGTCAGGAATACAAAACTGCTTCTTGGCAATTCTGACTATATTTTCCATGTGAGTTTTATCACAAGATGAAGTGCTAGCAGGGACTTTGGGGGATGCCTTGCTTCAAAGGAGTATCATTGCTGTGCAAAGACATCCTGTTTCCATCTGAACAAGTAGGATCAGTAACCCCAGCCAGGCCCATAAGACTTCTGGTCCTGGAAATGAAACACTCAGTGCGAACCAGTAGAAGTCCCAGCTTCCTTCTTAAGGGATAAATTACTGCATCCCAATGATCACAGTCCTCCTTCCTTAAGATGCCAAGAGCTCAGAGTTCAAAGTTGCAAGGACAAAAACAAGATTACTGGGGATGATGAGAAGAAAGACTCTCAATTCTAATTATCTTTTATCAGATCCAAGAATCCATGCTACAAGAAAAAGCAACTTCTGATGGGTCATAAGCAGCATGTTTTGGTCATTGTGAATGATAATGTCCTCCAAGATCAGATCAGAGTACTGCCATACTGAGTCTTCATGCAAAATCTGCTACCATTACTTACTACTGGGTAATTAATTACCCAAAACGTGATGGCTTGCTGCAGTAATATCATTTTGTTCTTCTCTTTCCCCATTTGGATCATTGATTTATCTCATCTAGGAGATTATAGATCAAGATTTCTCATGACAGAAGTCAGCTCTGGAAAGGAAATCATCTAAAGGTTTTCTCTCTCCTACACCTGGTATTGATTGTGGATGTTGACAGACTCGTCAAAACATACTCTTTTGACTCTTGATGGTTTGAGCTTCCTCGTAGCCTGGTTACTGGATTTAAGAATAAGATAGAGGAAGTAGAGGGTGACCTGGAGGCTGGCAACAATTCATGTCCACCACATCCCACTGGCCAAAGAATCACAGGACACAGAATGAAGGATCCTGTACTTGGACTTGCTCCTAACAGAGAGCAGCATCCCAAACTCTTGTGATCATATTGCATGGTCGACACAAACAATAATTAGTGAATATGTTTTAAATGCAGATTTGTCTAAGTTTAAACTTATGCGCTCTGTTTCCTTTGATTAAGAAACCTGAGTTTTAATTCTAAATCAGACACTGACTAGGTCAGTAGTGTTGAATGGGGTATAGAGTCTGATAATATATGTAGAAGCTGTCATGAATGAAGAATTAGGTCCCTTACAATCTAGCCAGGCACTGTGTGTTCCTAGTGCCGTGGGTGTAGGCATAATCATACATGCTTTCCTGATAGCAAAGTCAAGAACACCAAAATGCTTGTTTTCATCAAAGGAACAACCCACGAGATGTTTCCTTTATGACAACAAATGAAGTAGTATTTTCTTGTGTGTTTCAGCTTAATATTTTATGCTAATTAGCTAAATTGCAAAGATGTGGTGCGCTTTACTGCAGTTTTCTTTACTGCTGTGGAAGGGGGTAGTAGAAGGACTAGGATCTGGCTCATTCTGCCTTTGTTGTAACTCACTCCTTGAGAATTGCCACATCATGACCCCTCCAGACCTCAGTCATTTCTTCTGTATCTGTGGGTGGGGTAGGGAGAGAAGCCTCTAAAACTGCTTTTTAATTTCTTGAATGTATCTGGGGTTAGTTCAGGGAAAGGGGAATGGTTGATCCTTTTAGGTCTTCTGAGACAGAGTTTGTATATCACTAGTTTATATCATATCTGTAATTTTAACATGGTTAATTGTTGTCAGGGTTTCTGTCCTGCCCGGTTCCCACAGTCGTTAAGTCCCAAAGAAATCACACAGAGGTCTACATTAGTTATAAACTGATTGGCCCATTAGCTCAGGTTTCTTATTAACTCTTATAACTTATATTAGCCCATTATTCTTATCTATGTTAGCCATATGGCTCGTTACCTTTTTCAGAGAGGCAGTCACATCTTGCTTCTTCTGTGGATGGATCAGGACTGCAGAGGAATGGGCTTCTTTCTTCCCAGAATTCTCCTGTTCTCTTAGACCCGCCTCTACTCCTGCCTGGCTACTGGCCAATCAGCATTTATTTAAAACATAATTGACAGAATACAGACATTTCTCCCACACCAGTTAATTCTTTTTTATTACATACAAAAGGCTATCAGGCACATGGAAAATTCTCATACAGAGGAGAGTTCTTATATTTCTTATATTCCAAATTATAGATCTAATCATAACATGCTCTCTTGACCTCATACAGTTCAATGTCAAATATGCAGGGGGGCATCCACAGTCCTAAAAGAGAGTTCCTGTCTATCCATACTGAAGAACTGCCTGTAGACTAAGGCACATTTCTTACAAAAATGTCTCATGCTTGTATGCCATCATTAGTAGAAGTCCTTACCAAAAGGGACATTCATCGATGGAGGGGCTTGATGCATTAACTCTGAGAATTTAGAATTTGCTTAAGTCTTCAATTTTTTTCTTTTCATTTTTTTTAACTTTTAAATAATATCTTTTTATTGCTTGAATTTCATACATGCACATAAGAAATTTTGATCGAATCCACTCCCTCTCTAGTCCCCTCCAATTTCTCTCCTATCCCCTCTTCAACAGTTTTTTCCTCCCAATTTCATGTATGCGTTTTTTAAAATTTTTTTTTAAATTTTTCTCTGCTCCCCTCCCTGCCACTCCCCTCCCTCCCTCAACCCTCTCCCAAGGTCCCCATACTCCCAATTTATTCAGGAGATCTTGTCTTTTTATACTTTCTACTTCCCACGTAGATTGTATCTATGTAGGTCTCTCTTAGTGTCCATATTGTTGTCTAAATTCTCTGGGATTGTGGTTTGTAAGATGGTTTTCTTTGCCTTATGTTTAAAAACCACCTATGAGGGAGTACACATGATAATTGTCTTTCTGTGTCTGGGTTACCTCACTCAAAATAATTAAGTCTTCAATTTAGACTGAGATGGGATTATTTTTTAATTTATTTTATTTTTCATTTTTAAAAAGAAAACAAACTATCTTTTTTCATTTTACATACCAATCCCAGTTCCCTCTCCCTCTCCTTCTCCCATTCCCCCATCTATTCCCCCTCCACCCCCAACTACTCCTCAGAGAGGGTAAGGCACATTGCTTTGGGGCAGGTCCAAGGCCCTACCTATTATAACTAGGTTGAGCAAGATATCCATCCAAAGAGAATAGGTTCCCTAAAACCAGTACAAGCAGTAGGGTTAAGTCCTAGTGCCACTGCCAGTGGCCCCGCAGTCTGTCTCAGCCATACAACTATCACCCACATTCAGAGGGACTAGTTTGGACCTATGTTGGTTCCTTCATTGTCTGGCTAGAGTTGGTGAGCTTCCATTAGCTCAGGTAAACTGTTTCAATGGGTGTCCCCATCATGGTCTTGACCGCTTTGCTCATATTCTCACCCCTCATACTCTTCAACTGGACTTTGGGAGCTCAGTCCAGTGTTCTGCTGCCAGTCTCTGCTTCTGTTTCCATCAGTTGCTGGTTGAAGGTTCTATGGTAACATTTAAGATAGACTACGGGGCAAGGCCAGTTCGGGCACCCTCTTCTTTATTGCTTAGGGTCTTGGACCAAGACACAAAGATACTGCTGGCACCAATTTAAGGAAGGGGTGGGTAGGTGGCAATGTGAGAATTCATTCAGCAACCTAAAAATCAATATGCTAACACCAGAATCCAGTGGTCATACCATAGGAAGACTTGTTCATCCTAATTCAGAAGAAGCAGAAGAAAATGACTTTAACATAACTTTATGAGGATAATGGAGACCTTTAAAGAGGAAATGAAAAATTTCTTTTAAAAAATTAAGGAAAATAAAAGCAAAAAATTAGAAGAAATCAAAGAAACCAAAGAAAAAACAGTCAAATAGGTAAAGCAAATAGTTCAAAAAGTTCAAGACTTCAAGACTGAAATAGAGACAAGAAAGAAAACACAAACCAATTCTGGATATGGAATATTTGGGTAAATGAATGGGAACTACAGAAACAAGCATAACCAACAGAATACAAGGGATAGAAGAGAGAATCTTAGGTATTGAAGATACTATTGAGGAAATAGATACACTGGTCAAAGAAAACATTAAATTCAACAAATTCTTAACACAAAACATCCAGGAACCCTGGAACATCATGAGATGGGATTCTTAAGAAATACAAAAGTTAAGCTATACTTATTTAAAGTTGAGCATCAAATACTACTTCATGTTTCTTCTGGGCTAGTCATTGTTTCCAAAGCTCTGTGATTGTTAGTGTGGTGTGGGAGAATTGTCTGTATTCTGTCAATCATGATTTAAATAAACGCTGATTGACCATTAGCCAGGATGTATAGATGGGACAACCAGACAGGAAGTAGAGACGGAGCAAGGAGAATAGGAGAATTCTGGGAAGCAGGAAGCTCTCTTGGCATTCCTCCCCAGACCATCGAAGAAGCAGGATGTGACCTGCCCCACTGTAAAAGGTACTGAGCCATGTGGCTAACATAGATAAGGATAATGGGTTAATATAAGCTACAAGAGCTAATAAGAAGCCTGAGCTAATGGGCCAATCAGTTTGTAACTTTTGAAGACTCTCTGTGTGATTTTCTTTGGGGCTAAACAGCTACGGGAACTGGGCAGGACAGAAACCCTGACAAGCAGCCTGGCCCTTCATGCTACATTAGTGAAGATGGATGATAAAAGTAATACTACACTATCCCAGAATTGAGTATAATAAAGGGTGATTTATTTAGTGGTAGACTCACAGATCACATGCATGAATGGCAAACAGGAGCTGAATCCACCAGCTGGGAAAGAGAGCAAACACAAGCTTTATGACTGCATTTATAAGAGACCGTGCCCAAGTGAACTGTTATCTTAAAGGCTATTGGCTGAAGGAGTCCCCATAGCACCTCCCTCTTTAGCCTTAATAAGAGAGTGCTAAGTCTAATGTAAAACTATATACAATAAGAAAAATATCAAGTATAAAAATTAGAATTACAACCAGCATAAACAAAATCAAGCAAGAAAGATATACTAAATGTGTCAATAATTAGCCTATCCTAAGGAGTCTAAGTCTTGTATTAGAAATAGCTTGACCAAGTCATGAAAGAAAAATAATTGCGACTATCTAGTCTTCAGTGCCATTGAAGACCTGAGAAGGGAAATAATGCTACTTGAGTAAACAGGAAGTGTCATCAAGCAACTTCTAAAATGTGCAATAATTGACAGAGACAACTAGCTACCTGGGCAATCACCCAAAGTCTCATTAACAATGTTGGAGCAACCAAATTTGGCTAAGGCCTATAGTAACTGACAGATCATTTTCAGAGACAGGAAATTTTGAAAACCATCTTACCTTGTCTTGGTGGGGTTGACAGTCATTTTTCTTGTATCTAGCTTGTCATATCTGGACATTGTGAATTTTGTCAGTGATTGAGGCATGGGCAGTTCCTTGCCCAAAGGCCAGTTTTGCAAGAAGAAAACAAGCTCTAAGTGGAGTGTCTTTGGTGTTCAACATTCTCTCAGGGATAGATTGATGCTACCAGGAGCAATTGTGTCTCACATCAACAAAACCCTAATTTATTTAAATGCCATATTCTACAGTTCTTTGAAGTGGTTGAAGATTACCTATATATGCGAAATATAATCTCTATGTATCTAAAGAATTTGACTGGTCTAACCGTAAGTATGACAAACATGGATGACTTTTGACTTATAATTCTTAAAACCTATATAGCTTAAAGACCAAGACCTAAGATTAAAATATTAAACAATCTTTAAACAACTGCACAGCAAATGACCTCAAAATGTAGACAATGTATAAGTATCTTGATCAGAGGTAGAAAGGTATATTGCAATATGATAAATATATTCTAAAATTGTATCAATATACAAGATGTCTTAAGCAGAGGTAGAGGTAGAAACATGCATGCATACAATTATTACAAAATAAATGCTTAGGTGTACAAATATTATAAACATAAAGAGGAGCATATTCAATATAATTTGAATTTTTATTAATATACAAGAATCTATACCAATGTAAATTGCCTATAAATAATAATTCACTAGTATTCAGTCTGTTACTATTATAATTATTGTGAGTAAGCTTACACTAGTCTACCTATTATCCCATCCAATTTTCCTTTTTTTTTTTCAAAAAGATCCCTGAGCCTTCATAATATCCACCCCCAATCCCCAACCATATACCTGTTATAATCAACCCCTAATTGATGTAGTTAACCCTGAGGACAAACTTTGTTGGGAAAGGGGACATCTTCTTCTAGAATTATTTCAAGTTGTCATAGGAGAAATGTTCTTTTTCTTGTTTTTGTTTTTTTAATTGATTTTATTGAGGTATGCAGTTTTCTCTGTTACCCTCCTTTCTTCTCCCCCCTTCAACCCTTTTCCATGGTCCCCATGCTCCCAATTTACTCAGGAGATCTTGTCTTTTTCTACTTTCTATGAAGATTAGATTTATATATGTCTCTCTTACAGTCCTCATTGATATCTAGCTTCTCTGGGATTATGATTTGTAGGCTGGTATCCTTTGCTTTATGTCTAGAAACCACTTATGAATGAGTACATATGCTATTTGTCCTTCTGGGTCTAGGTTACCTTTTGCAATATGATGCACTCTAGATTCATCCATTTTCCTGCAAATCTCAAAATGCCATTATTTTTTTTCTGCCATGTAGTACTGCATTGTATAAATGTACCACATTTTCCTTATCTAATCTTTGGTTGAGGGGAATTTAGGTTGTTTCCAGGTTCTGACTATGACAAATAATGGTGCTATGAATGTAATTGAGCACATGTCCTTCTGGTATTATTGAGAATCCTTTGGATATACACCCAAAAGTGGTATTGCTGGGTCTGGAGGATGGTTGTTTCCTAATTTTTTGAAAAATCACCATAATCATATCCAAAGGAGTTGTACCAGCTTGCACTCCCACAAGAAATGTAGGAGTGTTCCCTTTACCCCACAACCTCTCCAGCATAATTTGTCATCAGTGTTTTTGATCTTGGCCATTCTTACAGGTGTAAGATGGAATCTGAGTTGTTTTGATTTGCATTTCTCTAAAATGTCAGCCTATAGAATGGGAAAAGATCTTCACCAACCACACATCAGAAAGGGGACTGATCTCCAAAACATACAAAGAACTCAAGAAATTGGTCATCAAAAGAACAAATAATCCAATTTAACAAATCAAATAAATACCTAAACAGAGAACTCTCAGCAGAGGAATCCAAAATGGCTGAAATGCAAACTTCTATCTATGGGATCCTGTAAAAAGTAAAATTATGGTTAAACTTCAAGATTACTGTCTGGTATAATTGCAAAAAGTCTTTGAGTATTTGGTAGCATTTTTCTGAGGTTCCTATTTGGAGTTCTTGTCAAAACATTGTAAGAAGGTACAGCATTTCAGCTAACCAAGTTGAGACCATCTTGAGCAGCTGGTACCCCAAACCAGTCTTTAGTAGCACTATCAACATCATGATGTCATATCAACCAGGTGGAGTTGTTTTGTGGGTCTTCATATTCTTCCTAAAATCTTCAAAGTTTTCTGCAGGAAATTTAAACATTATTTATATAGATATATTTCAATGAAAGGTATGATAAAGACAGTATAGAACAGATTAAAAAAAACCTCCCAAACACACAGATAGCCACTGCAAAACTGGACCAAGAGGCAGAGACACTGCCAACATCATTTTAAGGCAGAGATGGGTAGGTGCCAATGCAAGAATTCCTCCAACATCCTAAAAAGCAACATGGTAACAACAGAACCCAGTTGTCACACAACAGGAAGGCTTGGTCATCCTAACTTAGAAGAAGTAGAAGAAAACGACTTTAAATGTTACGTTATGAAAATGATGGAGACCTTTAAAGAGGAAATAAAAAACTCCCATAAAGAAATAGAGGAGAAGACAGACAAAAAATTTGAAGAAATTAATAAATCCCTCAAAGAAACCCAAGAAAACCAAGAACAAACAATCAAACTGGTGAAGGAAATATCTAAGACTTGAAGACTGAAACAGAGGTAATAAAGAAAACACAAACTGAGAGAATTCTGGATATGAAAAATCTGGGTAAACGAACAGAAACTACAGAGACAAGTATAACCAACAGAATACAATAGATAGAAAAAAGAATCTTAAGCACCCACGACACAGTGGAGGAAATAGACTAATTGGTCAAAGAAAACTAAATGTAACAAATTCTTAACACAAAACATCCTGGAAATCTGGGACACCAACAAAAGACCACACCTAAGAATAATAGGGGTAGAAGAGGGAGAAGAACTCCAGCCCAAAGGCACAGGAAATATATTCAACAAAATCATAGAAGAAAACATTCCCAACCTTAAAAAGGATATCCATATGAAGGTACAAGAAACTTACAGAACACCAAATAGACTGGATAATAAAAAAAATCCCCTTGCCATATAATAATCAAAACACAAAACCTAGAGAATAAAGAAAGAACATTAAAAGCTGCAAAGGAAAAAGGTCAAGTAACATATAAAGGTGAACATATCAGAATTACACCTGACTTCTCAATGGAAACCATGAAAGCCAGAAGGTCCTGGATGAATGTGTTACAGACACTAAGAGACCATGGAAGGAAGCCAAGACTACTATATCCAGCAAAACTTTCATTTACCATCAATGGAGAAAACAAGATATTCCATGACAAAAACAGATTTAAACAATATGTATCCATAAACCCAGCCTTACAGAAAATACTAAAAGGAAAACCCCAACCCAAGGAGGCTAACTGTACCCACAAAAACACAAACATCTGATAACCCCCACCAGCATAACCCAAAGAAGGGAAACACACAAACACTACTACCAAAAAATAACTAGAATTAACAACCACTGGTCATTAATATTACTTAATATCAATGGACTCAATTCACCTATAAAAAGACACAGGCTAAGAGATTGGATATGAAAACAGGATACAGCCTTCTGCTGTATACAAGAAACACACCTCAACCTCAAAGACAGACACTACCTCAGAGTCAAGGGTTGGGAAAACGTTTTCCAATCAAATGGACCTAATAAAGAAGCAAGTATAGCTATCTTAATATCTAAAAAGTTTGATTTCAAACTAAAATCAATCAGAATAGATAAAGACACTATATACTCATAATAGGAACAATTCATCAATATGCAGTTTTAATCCTGAACATCTATGCCCCTAATACAAGAGCACCCACATATGTAAAAGAAACATTACTAAAACTTAAATTGCACATCAAACCCCACACACTAATAGTAGGAGACATCAACACTCCACTCTCACCAATGGACAGGTCAACCAGACAGAAACTTAACAGAGAAATAAGTGAATAGATGTAATGAATCAAATAGACTTAACAGACATCTATAGAACATTCCACCCAAAGACAAAAGAATTTACCTTTTTCTCAGCATCTCATGGAACCTTCTCTAAAATTGATCACATACTCAGTAACAAAGCAAACATCCACAGATAAAAAAATTGGAGTAACCGCATGTGTCTTATTGGATCACCATGGATTAAAGTTAGAATATAACAACAATACTACTCTCAGAAAGCCTACAAACTCATGAAATTGAACAGTCAACTACTGAACCATCCTTGGGTCAAGGAAGAAATAAAGAAGGAAATTAAATACTTCCTTGAATTCAATAAAAATGAAGGCACAGCATATCCAAACCTATGGTACAGTATGAAAGCACTGCTAAAAGGAAACTTCATAGCACTAGGTGCCCATATAAAGAAAATGGAGAAAGCTCATATTAGTGACTTAACAGCACACCTGAAAACTCTAAACAAAAAAAGCAGACTCACCCAGGAGGAATAGAAAACAGGAAATAATCAAATTGAGGGCTGAAAGCAACATAATAGAAACAAAGAAAACAATACAAAGAATTAATGAAACAAACATCTGGTTCTTTGAGAAAATCAACAAGATTGACAAACCCTTATCCTAACTAATCAAAAGGCAGAAAGAGAACATCCAAATTAACAAAATCAGGCATGAGAATAGGGACATAACAACAGTCACTGAGGAAATTCAGGGAATCATTAGATCTTATTACAAAAACCTGTACTACACAAAATTGGAAAATATAAAAGAAATGGACAATTTTTTAGATATATACCATATACCAAAATTAAATCAAGACCAGGTAAGCAATTTAAATAGACCTATAAACCATGTGGAAATAGAAGCTGCCATCAAAAATCTCAAAAAAAAAAAAAAAAAAAAAAAAAAAAAAAAAAAAAAAAAAAAAAAAAAAAAAAAAAAAAAAAAAAAAGCCCAGGGCTGGATGGTTTTAGTGCAGAATTCTACCAGTACTAAGAAGAGCTAATACCTATACTCCTCAAAGTGTTCACATAATAGAAACAGAAGGGTCATTGCCAAACTCTTTCTATGAGGCTACAGTTACCATGATACAAAAACTGCAAAAGGACCCAACCAAGAAAGAGAATTATAGACCAATCTCACTCATGAACATCAATGCAAAAATTCCCAATAAAATACTGGCAAAGCGAATCCATGAACACATCAAAAAAAAAATCATCCATCATGATCAAGTAGGCTTCATCCCAGAGATGCAGGGCTGGCTCAACATACAAAAATCTATCAATATAATCCATCATATAAATAAGCTGAAAGAAAAAAACCATATGATCATTTTATTAGATGCTGAAAAAGCACTTAACAAAAAATCCAACACCCCTTCATGATAAAGGTCTTGGAGAGATTAGGGATACAAAGATCATATCTAAATATAATAAAAGCAATATACAGCAAGCCAACAGCCAATATCAAATTAAATGGAGAGAAACTCCAAGTGTAAAATTCTAAGCAGCTTGGTTGCAGGTGCTCTGGATGTTGGCTCCACCTCTCTCCAATTTCAAAATGGTAGATGTACCATTTCTATAGCTCTGGGGCCACCAGGTAGGAGCTGCACTCAGCACTTTAACTCTGAGAATGAGCGTGCAGCACATAAACTCTTTTTATCTGAGTTACAGCCAAATCTGCCACACAGAGCACTGCGCAGCCTGGAAACATCTCTGCGTATGGAGGTGGGAATCTGCCATGCTCTACAGCCTGCCCAAGCCTGATCCCAGCATCTACCCATGCAGGAAGAGTTGAGCCACAGGCATGCTCTCAGATACTTTCCCCCCAACCCCAAGTGGGCACAGAAACACCCAGGCCCATAAATGACATTGAAATGCTTAATAGATGGTGTTTGTACTTGTGGCACAGCCCAGGAAGCCGTGTTTTAAAACCATATGGCATTTTTTTTTTGGTGCGCCTGCTGAGTCAGGAAATTGTCTCTTAAAGGAGCTATGGCATGCTGCCAGCTGTGCTAAACTCTATATTTGTGTCTAGAATTTCTTTTAAAGCCCTCTCAGGTTTTATGTGGAGTCAGTTTATCACATTGGAGCACCAAATGTTGATGGAGAGAGGGCCTGCTTTTGGTCCCGCCACCCAGCTAGCTTACACCCGAAATAATCACACAGAAATTGTATTAATTAAAACACTGCTTGGCCATTAGCTCTAGCCTCCTATTGCCTAACTCTCACATCCTGATTTAACCCATTTTCACCAATCTGTGTATCACCATAAGGTCATGGCTTACCAGGAAAGATTCAGCATGTCTGACTCTGGTAGCTCCACGGCAGTTCTCTCACTCTGCCTTCTTCCTTCCCGAATTCAGTTCTGTCCTACTCCACCTACCTAAGTTCTGCCCTATCAAAAGGCCAAGGCAGTTTCTTTATTCGACCAATTAAAGCAACACATAAACAGAAGGACCTCCTACACCAATAGTGATTCCACTAAAATCAGGAACAAGATAAGGCTGTCCACTCTCTCCATATCTCTTCAACATATTTCTTAAAGTTTTGGCAATAGCAATAAGACAACATATGGAGATCAAGGGAATTCAAATTGGAAAGAAGTCAAACTTTCATTATTTGCAGATGATATGATAGTGTACATAAGTGATCCCAAGAACTCTACTAGAGAACTCCTACAGCTGATAAATATCTTCAGTGATGTGGCAGGATACAAGATCAACTCAAAAAATCAGTAGCCCTCTTTTATCCAAATGATAAAGAAGCTGAGAGGGAAATCAGAGAAATATCACCTTTCACAATAGCCACAAATAACATAAAATATCTTGGGGTAACACTAATCAAAGAAGTAAAAGACCTATTTGACAAGAACTTTAAGCCTTTGGAGAAAGAAATTGAAGAAGACACCAGAAAATGGAAATATCTCCCATGTTGGATGGGAAGGATCAACATAGTATAAATGGCAATCCTACCAAAAGCAATCTATAGATTCAATGCAATACCCATCAAAATCCCAACACAATTCTTCACAGACCTTGAAAGAACAATAATCAACTTCTTGTGGAAAAACAAAAAAAAAAAAACCCAGGATAGCCAAAACAATCCTATACAATAGAGGAACTTCTGGAGGCATGGCCAGCACTGACATTAAGCTCTATTACAGAGCTACAATAATCAAAACAGCTTGGTATTAGCATAAAAACAGAGACATTGACCAATGGAATCAAATTGAAGACCTGTATATTAATACACACAACTATGAACACCTGATTTTTGAGAAAGAAGCTAAAATTATACAACAGAAAAAAAGAAAGCATCTTCAACAAATGGTGCTGGCATAACTGGATGTCAACCTGTAGAAGAATGAAAATAGAACCATATCTATCGCCATGTTGAAAATTCAAGTCCAAATGGATTAAAGACCTCAATATAAATCTGACCACCCTGAACCTGATAGAAGAGAAAGTGGGAAGTAGCCTTCAATGCATGGGAACAGGAGACCAATTCCTAAATATAACTTCAGTAATACAGACAATAAGAGCAACAATAAATAAATGGAACCTCCTGAAACTGAGAAGCTTCTGTAAAGCATAGGAAACAGTCAATAAGACAAAAAGGCAGCCTATTGAATGGGAAAAGATTTTCACCAACCCCACATCAGACAAGGGACTGATCTCCAAAATATATAAAGAACTCAAGAAACTGGACATTAAAATTCTAAATAACCCAATTAAAAAAGGTGTACTGAACTAAGCAGAGAATTCTCAAAAGAAGAATTTCAAATGGCGAAAAGATACTTAAGGACATGTTCAACTTCCTTACTATCAGGGAAATGCAAATCAAAAGAACTCTGAGATACCATCTTATACCTGTCAGAATGGCTAAGATTAAAAACACCAATGATAGCTTATGCTGGAGAAGATGTGGTCTAAGGGGAACACTCATTCATTGCTGGTGGGAATGCAAACTTGTGCAACTACTTTGGAAATAAGTATGGTGGTTTCTCAGAAAATTGGGAGTCAACCTACCTCAGGATTCAGCAGTACCACTTTTGGGAATATACCCAAAAGATGCTCAATCATACTACAAAGGAATTTGTTAAACTATGTTCATAGCAGCATTATTTGTAAAGGCCAGAATATGGAAACAACCTAGATGGCCCTCAACTGAAGAATGGATAAGAAAGTGTGGCACATTTACACATTAGTGGTAAAAAAACAATGACAATGAATTTTGCATGCAAATGGATGGAAGTAGAAAACACTATCATGAGTGAGGTAACCCAGACCCCCAAAAATAAATATGGTATGTACTCACTCATTAGTGGACTCTAGCCATAAACAAAGGATATTGATCCTATAGTCCATGATCCTAGAAAAGCTAAGTAATAAGGTGAACCCAAAGAAGAACAAATATAGACCCACCTGGGAATTGGGAACAGACAAGATCACCTGACAAAGTTGGGATCATGTAGGCAGGGGGGTAGAAGGAAGGTGAGAAGGGGAGGGTTGAGGAGATCTTGAGGGAATGGGATAGTTGAGATGGAGGAAGGACAGATATGAGAGCAAAGAAAAAGGTATCTTGATTGAAGGAGCCATTATGGGGTTAGCAAAAAACCTGGCTCTAGATAATTCCCAGGAATCCACAAGGATGACCCCAGCTAAGATCCTAAGCAATAGAGGAGAGGGTGCCTGGACTGGCCTTACCCTGTAGTCAGACTGATGATTATCTTAAATATCATCATAGAACCTTTGTCCAACAACAGATGGAAACTGAGGCAGAGAACCACTTTGGAGCACTGGACTGAGCTCCCAAGGTCCAGTTGAAGAGTAGAAGAAGTGAGAATACAAGCAAGAAGGTCAAGACCATTAGGAGCTCACCCACTGAGACAGTTTGCCTGAGCTAATGGGAGTTCAACAACTCCAACTGGACTGGGAGTGAACAAGCATGGAATCAAACTAGTACCTCTGAACGTGGTTGACATTGGGGCAGACTGAGGGGTCACTGACAGTGGCACTGGGATTTGTCTCTACTGCATAGTGGCTTTTTGGGATCCTATTCTCTTTGTATGTAAACCTTGCTCAGCCTAGATATAGTATGGAGGGCCATGGACCTTCCACAAAGCAAAGTACCTTTCCCTCTATTAGGATTAGAGGGAGGTGGAGTGGGAGGATGTGTAGAGGGAATGGGAGGAGGGGTAGGAGTGGGAATTTGGATTGGTATTTTTTAAAGTAATATAATAATAATAATAAAGAATAATGAAGTCAATTCTGTATCATCTGGTATAAATTCAGCAGTTTCAATATAAAAGACAACTCTTTCTGCATATTGTGAATCAGTAACTATATTATGAGGTTCTTTAAAATCCCTTAGTACCATGAGAATAGCATATAATTATGCCTTTTGGACAGAATTATAAGGGTTTTGTTTCACCTTGTTTAAATCTTCTGATTTGTAACCTGCCTTTCTGATTTATCTGCATCAGTATAGGATGTACAGGTTCCAGTTATTGGTGTGTCCCGTACAATGCGGGGAAGGATCCAAGTAGTTCTCTTTATAAGCTTAATTCTATTACTTTTGTGATAATTGCTATTAGTATCTTCTAAAAAAATAGCACAAGCTCTTTGTCAGGGTTTATTGTCTTCCCAGAATTTTGTAATTCCATCAGCAGTGAAAGACACTACAATCTTTGCTGGGTCTCTACCTGTTCATTGATGAAGTCTTAATTTTCCTGTTATAGTTAATTCGGAGACTTTTTCCACATAAGTTCTTATTTTTTAACTTTGTTTATGTGGTAAAAAGATCCATTCTAAGATAATATCTTCCCTCTACATAGAAAATCCTGTAGGGGAAATTCTGGAATGCAATATGACTAAGAATGCAATTAATATTTAGATTCATCCTATCCACATATCTCCTGAATTTCTCTTCAAGGACAATTAATTCTTTCTCTGCTTCATCTGTTTATTCCCTGGAACTATTTAAGTCTTTGTCATCATGTAAGGTTTTGTTTAAACTATTAGATCAGGTGTTATTCCAACAGCCAATTGTAGACTGGAAATGTCTCCTAAGAATCTTTGAAAGTTATTTAGAGTCCACAATTTGTCTCTCCTAATTTGAGTCTTTTGTGTTCTAATCAGAAACATACTAAGAATTTTACTATTGCTTCTACACAGAAATTTTCCATGTTCCAGATGGATAGGCCAGGATCTGTAGGGATAAGTAGATGGTTCCAGCCTTTCAAGAGTTAGTAGTGTGATAATGAAGTTTGATTTTAAAGAAGCATATGCCTGTAATCCTAACACTCAGGAAGTAGAAACAAGTTGGTTAGAAATTCAAGATCATCTTTCATTAAACAATGAGTTTACGGATAGTATGGTCTACATTAGACTTTGTATCAAAAAACAAACAAGGCACGGTAAAATGGCTTAGTAATTAATGGTGTTTGCTGCAGAAGCCCAGAGATCTATGTTCAAACCACAGAACTTATGTAAAAATGAAAACACCTGACTTCACAAAAATTGACTCCCACTCCACATATGTGACACAGAATGTGCATATACCTCCAACAATAGTAATAAATAAAAATTAAATTGAATATTTAAAAAGCTCAAACAGAATAAAAGTCCAAATTCCTGGTTAAATTGTGGGGGATAAGAGGGAAGGATGACATTCAAGAACAAAATGGAGGATTTCAATTATAAAAACAACAGAAAGCCTATAATCTAATGGAAACTGAACAACTCTATACTAAGTGGCTACTGGGTCAAGATAGAAAGAAAGAAAGAAATTAAAGACTGACTAGAATTCAATGAAAATGAATGCACAACATTCCCAGACTTATGGGACATGATAAAAGCCATGCTGAGAGTAAAGTTCATAGCACTAATTGCCTTCAAAGAAATTGGAGAGGTCTTATACTAGCAACTTAACAGCACACTTGAAAACACTAGAACAAAAAGAAGCAAACACACCCAAGAAGAGTAAATATCAGGAAACAATCAAAAAGTGAGCTGGAATCAGTAAAAGAGAAACACAAAGAAAATTACAAAGAATCAATGAAACAAAGATTTGGCTCTTTTTTTTTTTTTGTTCTTTCCCATGAAAAGAGAAGATCAAGAAGATAGATAAATCTTGTCCAAACCAACTAAAAGGCAGATAGAGAGAGGGAGAGAAAGAGAGAGAAAAAAAATAGAGAGAATATCCAAATTAACAAAATCAGAAATTAAAAGGGGGCATAATAACAGACACTGGACACTGAGGAAATCCAAAGAATCATTAGGTCATACTTCAAAAACCTGTACTCCACAAAATTGGAAAATCTAAGTGAAATGGAGAAATTTCTTGTTAAATGTCACCAAACTTAAGATAAGATGAACAATTTAAATAGACTTATAATGGTAGTCATTAGAAGTCTCCAAACAACAACAATAAAAAAAAGTCCAGTGCCAGCTGATTTTAATGTAGACTTCTACCAGACTTTCATAGAAGAGCTAGTGCCATTGCTTTTCCAATTATTCCAAAATAGAAACAGAAGGAACATTGCCAAATTTGTTTTATGAGGCCATAGTAACCTTGATATCCAAACTACACAGAGACTCAGCAACTTGAAGCAAATGGTATCCTGGGCAGTCAGAAGCCAAGAAATACCTACAGCTCAGAGGAGAAAGTTATATCAGCAAAATGTTACAGCTCTGTTCTTAGGGGGGATGGTTTACCCAGAAAAGTGTTATAGTCCTTGCTCCAGGAAAAGTTTCAACTCTTGCAAATTTATTGCAAGTGTAACAACTTTGTTCCAGCAGGGGAGGGTTTCCCCAGTGAGGGTGTCACAGCTCTGCTCTGGTCTGCTCAGAAGAAGCATTACAGCTCTGCTTAGCTTTGGTTGTAACAATTCTGCTTCAACAAGGGAATGTTCCTCCAGCCAAAGTTGTTATAGCTCTGCTTCACTTCTCTCAAGTGAAAGAAAGTTATTACAACAAAGCTCACTAAGAGACTTATTGGGAAGGAGGAATTCAGGAAAGTGGTCGCCTCTGCCAGGGCAGACAAAGGCGGCCCCAAACTGAACAGGAACAGGGCTTATGTGGGTTTTCATAAGAGCAGAGCTTTCCAGAGTAAAGATTTTCAGGGTGGGGATTTGTAGGATCTCAAGTCTTGAGCTTGGCACAAGCTCCAAGACTGACTGTATTTCATGTTTGGGACTGGTTGCATTTCAAGTCTTGAGTTGGTTAGGGGAAGGATGTATTTCTTTGGCTTTGATCTCAGGGTCAGGCTATTTTTTCACTGGCCCTTTTTACCCTACACATCACATTAGATATTGAAAAAGCTTTTGACAAAATCCAACACCCCTTCATGATAAAAGTCTTGGAAAGATCAAGGGACAGACCTAAGCAAAATAAAGGCAATATACAGCAAGCTGAAAACCAATATCAAATTAAATGGAGAGAAACTAAAAGCAATTCTACTAAAATCAGGTATAGGACAAGGCTGTCCACTGTCTCAACATCTATTCAATATAGTACTTGAAGTTCTAGCTAGAACAGTAAGACAACTAAGGAAGATCAAGGGGATACAAATTGGAAGGGAAAAGGTCAAAGTATCATTATTTGCTTATAATACAATAGTATACATGAGAAACCCTAAAAGAACATTTTGAGGCATCACTATCCCTGATTTTAGACTCTGCTATAAAGTGATAGTAATAAAAAACTGCATATATTGGCATATAAACAGACAGGTGAATCAGTGGGTTTGAATCAAAGACCCAGACATTGACATACCTATGGACACCTGATTTTTGACAAAGAAGCCAAAATTATCCAAAAGAAAAAAGAATCTTTAACAAATAATGTTGGCCTAACTAGATGTTGGCATGTAGAAGAATGCAAATAAATCCATATCTGTCACCCTGTACAAAACTCAAGTACAAGTGGATTGAAGAATTCAATATAAGACAAAATATATTGAATCTGATAGAAGACAAAGTGGAAATAATCTTGAATGCATTGGCACATGAAACAATTTCCTGACCAGAATATCAATAGTGCAGTCACTAAGATGAACAATTAATAAATGGAACCTCATGAAATTGTAAAGCTTCTGTAAAGCAAATAACACTGCCAATAGTACAAAACAACAGCCTACAGAATGAGAAAAGACCTTCATCAACCTGCCTTCTGACAGGGTCATGATTTCCAAAATATATGAAGCACCCAAGAAACTAAACATCAAAAAATATATAATCCAGTAGAAAAAATGGGATGCAGACCTAAACACAGAATTCTCAACAAAAGAATTTCAAATGGCTATTAAACACTTAAAGAAATGTTCAACATCCTTAACCATTAGTAAGATGAAAATCAAAATGACTCTGAGATTTCATTTTACATTTATTAAGATGACTAAGTCAAAAACACAAATGACAGCTCATGTTGGCAAGGATGTGGAACAAGGTGAACACTCCTCCATTGCTGGTGGGAGTGCAAACTTGTAAAGTCACTTTGAAATCAATATAGTGGCTTTTCAGAAAACTGGGAATCATTCTACCTCAAGATCCAGCTATACCACTCTCAGCCATATGCCCAATGTATGCTGTTTCATACCACAGGAATACTTTCTCAGCTTATGTTCATGGAAGCTTTAATCATAATAGCCAGAAACTGGAAACAACCTAGATGTCCCTCAACAGGTGAATCAATAAAGAAAATATGGTACGTTTACACACTGGGTTGCTATTCAGGTGTTAAAAACAAGGACACCATGAAATTTGTAGGTAAATAGATGGAACCAGAAAAAAATCATCCTGGGTGATGTAACCTAGACCCATAAAGACAAGCATAGTCTGTAATCACTTATAAGTGGATGTTAGCTATAAAGTAAAGGATAATAATGCTACAGTTCACAGACCCAGGAAGCTGAGTAACAAGGAAGTCTCAAGGGGGGGGGGTATTTGGATCTCCCTATAAGGAAAATAGAATAGATTTTGATGGTGAACTGGGGGAGGGTGGGGATGGGAACAGGGAGGATTATGTTAGGGAGTAGGGTGAAAGGAAAGAGTGATGGAAGAAATGAGTGGAAAAGGGAAATATTTTGGTGGCATGGTAGAAATGTAGTGCAATGGCAACTCCCGGAAATCTATAAGGATGACCTTAGCTAAGACTACTAGCAATAGGGAATACATAGTCTGAACTGGTAATCTCTGTAACCAGGCAACACTTCCAATGGAGGGATTTGGATACCAACCCAACCACATAACCTTTGACCTACAATTTTTTCTGCCTAGAAGATATGCTGGGGTAAAGGTGTTGTAAAAATTGTTGGAGTAACTGACCAATCACTGGTCCAGCCTCAGATCCATGCCATGAAAGAGCCTCCTCTGACACTGTCTGAAGCACTGGGACCCAGAGGTTAGATATCCCAGAGACCTAGAATAGAACCAAACAGGACTGGCAAAAAAGTCAATGAAATGATTCCTAATTATAGTCTGCTATACTCACAGATTGGTGCCTAGCCCAATTATTATCAGAGAGTGTTCACCTAGCAACTGATGGAAACAGATGCAGAGACCCATAGTCAAACATTAGGTAGAGCTCAGCTTTTCCCTGTGGAAAAGGGGGAGGGAGGATTGTAGGAACCAGAAGGAGTCAAGAATACAACAAGGAAACCCCCCAGAGTTAACTAACCTGGTCTCATAGAGGCTTACAGAGACTGAACCAACAACCAGGGAGCCTGCATGGGACTGACCTAGGTCCTCTGCAGGTAGCTGTGTAACTTGGTCTTCTTGTGGGACTTCTAAAAGTGGGAGCAGGGGCTGCCCCTAACTCTTTTGCCAGCTCTCAGGAACCTATTACTCATACTAGGCTAGTCTGTCTAGACTTAGTATGAGGAGAGCTGCCTAATTTTACTGCAACTTGATATTCCATGGCTGGTTGATATCCATGGGAAGCCTACAGTTTTCTCAGTAGAAACAGAGAAGGAGTGGATGTGGGAAGAGGGCTGAGGGGAAGTAGGGGAACTGGAAGGAGAGAAGGGAGGGGAAACTGCCATTGGGATGTAAAAACACATAATAAATCACTAAAAAAGGAAAATAAAAGAACAGAATAGAGAGGATGGAGGTGGAGGTGGAAAGAACATTCAGGAGGGTTGTTCATTCCCTTATTTAGCCAAGAGATTTGAGGTACCAGCAACACATCAAGGTGTTTGTGGGCATTTGGGGACAGAGATATATAGGGCTGTTGTGGTCTTCTATTTTCATAGAAATTATAAGAGACAGGAAATTGTGAAGTCTAACATTAAAACAAATAACAATGTCTGACATTTATGGGACTTTTGATGACCAGCCCAAAGTGCTGTTGATGAGATAACTGATTTTTATGTCAAGCATATCAATAGATATTAATATTGTGCTCTTTCTCCTAATGTTAAACTAAAGCATAGATATAGCAGTTATCCCATGAGACTAGACCAGTGGTTCTCAACCTTTCTAATACTATGACCATTCAATAGAGTTCCTCATGCTGTGGTGATCTCCAATCATAAAATTATTTCGTTGCTACTTCATAACTGTAATTTTGCTCCTATTATTGAACCCCAGAGACTTTTCCAGAAAGTGACTCATGTTAAGAAGAAATCACAACAGGGTGTTGAGATAGAGAGGGTCTTTTGGGGTATGGGACAGGAAATGATCCCATCAGGAAGGTCTAATGACTTCCACTGAACCATTGAAATATAGCAAAGAAAGCAACAAAAATGTATTTTACCTTCTATCTGGATGTGCAATTTCAGAGAAGACCAAGCTAAAGGTGGTTTCAAAGAGCTATCCAAGTGGTGTGATGGGGTAAGTGCCAACACAAGTCACCCAGAAGCCTCTCTTGTTCAGTAGCTGCTGTGGATCTGGCCCATGAGAAGTCTACCCAGTGTCACAACCATTTCATGCTGATATCTATTGTCCTGGGGCTCCACACGAAGGTGTTATATGATAAGCAGAGGGTAATTTGGGTCAGACATCCATCTAGAAACTTCCTAATAAGCACAGGCTAGTTGGGCTCTGGGCAAGCAAATGTGCTTTTCCTCAGACTGCCAGAGCTGAGAGCCAAATCTCAGGGAGCCAATATGTAAAGCAGGTGTTTGTGCAGTGTGCAAGCAATAAAGCATATAGAGGAACACAGAGGGACTTTCTGCCAGTCAGAAGACCAGAAATTTCTTCCAGAAGGTTGAATAAAGGGTCCAGCCATCAGAGCTTTGGGAAAAACTCTGGTTAAATCACTAAAAAGGCAGATAGAAAATAAAATGACAATCATTGCCCTATATTAGGAACTTGGAGTTCTTAGTTTATTGCAATGTCTCACTCAGCAGATTACCAAGTCATATTGGCCAAGCCCCTTTCCCTGTCCTATTTTCTTCGGTAAGTGTAAGAACATTCTTTTGAGTGAAGGTAAGCTTTCTAGCATGACACTTGTTATGGGGTCCAATATTTAGCACACAGGCTGACTTCTTCCCTATAAAGGAAGAAGAGCAGTGATAAAAGGCACATTTACAAATAATTCTCTCTTTTATTATTTCAACAAATGCATCCTGGGAGGAAGTCAGAACTTTGTGGGGTTTATTTTTATTTTGAAGATAAAAAATACATACAGGACAATAAAGAGTATTGCCCACTTTCCCATGTTAACTGTTTCTAAATCTTTAAGTCATGCTAAGTCACACTCTTGCCTTTAATTCATTTCTGGAGTCAGCTAGCATAAGGGAGTTCTATCAATGTCATGACATAGCTACAATTAAAAACTCAACACTTCTGCTGAAAGGATAAAAATCATGGTGCTTAGGAATGGTCTCTAGGCATGCAATTGGACTTGCAACCCACCCACCTCCAATTCCACCCCTTAAATATTGCCTTTTTATTTCTTCCTGAAGCCAGATTCTTTCTCAAGACTAAGAATCTGGATTGAAGAGCAGAACTGGCAAGCACAGATGCTCTGGTTTCCAGGAGATGTGGGAGCAGATGTTCTATACACCCCATATTACTTGTTGTATTTTTTCCCTCCAACTTGCAGGCATCTATAGCATCCCTTTGAAGCTGAGTTTTATAATTATGGGGACTGATAGCTAATGGGCCACTTGGCTAATTCGCCTCAGGCTTAGCAAAATGAGAGACTTTTTTTTTTTTAAAATCTGGCAAATGAGAAATCAAGATGAAGAATACTTGATTTGTGATTAGAAGAATGGATGTGGTCACCCACTCCCATGTGTGATTATGGTATTGTTGACTGTGTTGACATAGGATAGCCTCCAAGAGACATTTAGATACCTGCCGTGCCTAATAGTTTTGCACTGTGAACCTGAAGGTGAAACTGGGTCCTGCTGTGATTTAAAAGTGACCAGTAACACCTTGTATTGGAGATATATTGATAGTGCAAGGAAAAGCAACAATTTGACAAATTAGTGTCCAGTACAGAGAAAGTCTTTGTCAACATGTGTCATTCTTAGGAGTTGTGATGTTTAATTTTAGTTGTCAACTTGATACAATCTAGAATCACATGGAATAAAAGCCTCTGGGGATGTCTGTTATGGATTATCATAATTATGTTATGATAATGTGGAAGATCTGCCAACTATGGGTGACTCCATTTCCTTGGTTTGGGACCCTGAGCTGTATGAGGGTGGACATAGCAACCTGAGCATTAGCATCTTCACATCAATCCACTTCTCCGCTCTTGACTGTGGATGTAGTATGAGCAGTTATTGCAAGCTTGAACCTATCACATATCTGTTGTAATAGACCATAACCTTCAACTGCAAACCAAATGAACCCCTTTTCCCTTTGTCAGAGTATTTTATCAGAGCAACAGGGGAAAAAAAACTAAGATATTTTTACTGATTGGGCAGCACACAATCTTACTTATTTTCTTTAACAGAACCCTCAAAGAGTTGTATGACAACTTTTTGTAGCTTTTACAAAATATCAGAGAGAACATTGTAATGAGAAAACAGCCTAAGGGAGGGTTCAGCCATGGTTGCCTGCCCCCATGCTGGGATGAACTTGTGGCAGCAGGGGTATGTGAGGGATGAGCTTCCATACCTTATGGCAGATAGGATAAAGAGTAACAGGAAGGTACAGGAGCAAAATATTTTCATCAATGAGATGCCTCTGTGACTTACTTCCTTCAGTTAGACCCCATTTCCCAAGCTTCTACCACTTTCTAAAATAGCTCCACCAGCTGGGTACTAAGTTTTCAACACATTAGCTCATGGGGATATTTCATGTTCAAACTATAATAACTATGGCTGCCTAGCAAGGGGGTGTATATATGTAAAATATCACCTATGGGATTTAGGAATTCCATAGAAATGCTGCCAGCAAGGCCTCAGATTTCTGGATATGGTTCTAGCACCAGAGATGTTACTGGGAAAGTTATATCCCCTTCTGGTTTTATATATAACATATGTAAGTTAGAGACTCTATAGATCTTTCTAGCATAGGTATCTTTCACTCTTAATCCTTTGTTTTTCCAAGCAATTGTTGTCTGTTGTGCACCATGAGGAAGGAGAGAGATAGTACTTATGGATCTCAAAGTCTTCAATAAATCATCACATAAGAGCATTGCTGATCAATTAGGGCTACCAGAAAAGGACTTGGGACCCTCGTTGCTTCTGGCAGCTCTGAGCAGGCACAAAAGAAGTTTATAAGCACAAAACCATAAACACACCCTTGCCAAGTTACAGTTACAAATTTTCATTAATCAAAAGTCAAAGATTATGCACTTTCCTTGTGTATTCCATCACTGTCAACTGATACAGAATGTGCACTTTTCAGTCCAACCCATCAGATTCATTTGTTCTTCCTGTTGTTAGGAATAGTCATAATATCTTAGAGAACTAAGGAGTATAATAGACTATTTCTATTCTTTAAGTAGGAAGTTGGATAGCCATTAGAAAGTTCCTAGCTCCCCCAGTTTCACTCTACAGGTAAAAATGGAGTCTGAAGTCAAATTTGCATTGCTTAGTTCAAGGTGCTTTTGCCCACTCCATTCACAATAACTTCCTTCTAAATTCCATTAGATCAAATGGGAAAGGGAAAGATGCTCTGATCACACTGTAGGTATAAGATTTCTCTACTTTTCATTGTATCATTTGAAAGTCATGGACAAGCAGAAGGCTTTACAAATATTCAGGAATCCAAAAACTTAACTGAGGAGTGGTGAATGAAGTGTGAATTGCCTTGCCATTCCTGGAACTAGATTCCTACACATCAAAAGCAGCCCTAAAGAAGGTATCCTCCAAACACATCACTTCCCTAAGAGGTGACAGTGATGTGGAAGAGGGGAGCAAAAGTTGTTTTACAATCTGCAATCAGCCTTTAGAGATCTTTCTCCCTTCCATATCTCCTTTCCCTTGGGGCCCTATAAGCTGTAGATAAATAATTGAGGGCAGAGGGAAGAGGGTTGTTTTAAAGTCCAAGTGCTCATACAAAGCCCAGGTTGTATGTGTATATTCACCATAACACATGTATAAAGAGGTGCTGAGGCAGAAGGTCAGCTATACAAAGTAGAGGCACTCATGGATGTAGACAGAAGCTGACCCTTGGAGAGGAGTATTTGGATTTCCGTGATATTCTGGTCACACTAAGAAGGCAAGTATGAGCAGCCATGCAGTTGTTTACTGTTACTTTATGTTTGCCAACTGGGGACTGTGGACCCTTTGATGGTAATAAGGGTGGCAATAACAATAGCCAATGTTTGTTGAGGGATTGTGTACAAAGCATTGAGGGAAGACATTGACAGGGTTGTCTCCTTTTTTCTCTTTCTTATCCTGGAAGGTTGGTTCTTCTATAAACCTAGTTTTAGAGAATGAGAAATTGAGGAAGGATGGAGCCAGTGTTTTTCTTACGGTTATATAGCCAGCACATGGAGGAGTCTGAGCTTGACCCAGTTGTCTCTGATTCCAGGATCCTTCACTGTAGTAGTTTACATTAGCTTCTGATAAGGAGCCTAAATTGTCACATTGGAAAAAAAATCAATTTTATTAAGAACCTACTAGATTGGTGTTGACTTCCTGTTCATATATTTAATTCCTAGAAGATCCATAACAAGGAATCTTCCTCCCTCTCTCCCTCCCTCCTTTCTTTTCTTCTCTTTCTTTCTTTTTTTCTTTCTTTCCTTCCTTTCTTTTTCCTTCCTTCTTTCCTCCTTCCTTCCCTCCCCTCTTCTCTCCTTTCCTCCCTTCCTCCATCCCTCCCTCCCTCCCCCCTCTCTCTTTCTTTCTTTCTTTCTTTCTTTCTTTCTTTCTTTCTTTCTTTCTTCCTTTCTTTCTTTCTTTCTTTGAAATAGGGTCTCACAATATAGACTAGGCTAACCTGAACTAAAGAGATCAGTCTTTCTCTGCCTCCCGAATGTTAAAGGTACACAGCTCAACACTGGGTGAAAAGGAAGTATCATTTTGACTTTACAGAGGAGACCTCTGAGACTCAGAAAAGTAAGCATAAAAGGGTGGCAGAGTATACTTCTGAGATAAGATTCTGACTGACAGTAAAGTTGCTTTGCTGTAACCCTTCTGCTCCAGAGCTAGATAGATAGGCATGGAAGTACTAGGGGAGTCAGGAACATTAGGGACATAAAAGTGCCAGGAAAAAGACTAGAGCTCACAGGGAGATGTGTGGGCCTAACAGGTAGGGTACTAGTCAACCAGGCTGTTTGATCTTAGGTAAAATGAACAAAGATAGGTAACCTCCCCCACTGTCATGGAAATGACCAGAAAAAGCATGAAGAAAGTTCTTTCTGGCGGGGACAACTGTACTCCCAGGGTAACTGTTGTTCAGTTTGCTGGCACCTGACATTTCACCCTTTGTCAGTAATTTCTGAGTGAGCATGATGAGGCATCGTGTTGCTCAAAGAATACAGTTGGTATTAAAACTAAAACATTGTCCCTGTCCTTTAGAACTTGTAGAAGGTGGAAGGACACAGGGATAAGGAGCACAAATATGTTTTGTCTGTCTATCTATCCATCTATCTATTATCTATCTATCTATCTATCTATCTATCTATCATCTATCTATCTATTCATCCATCTCTCTCTCCATCTATCTATCTATCTATCTATCTATCTATCTATCTATCTATCTATCTATCTATCTATCCATCTATCTATCTATATCTAGGATAAAGACTCTCATATAGCCCAGGCTGTACTTAAACTCACTACATAGCCAAAGAAGATCTTAAATACTTCATCCTACTTTTCTACCATCCAAGTATTAGGATTACAGGCATGTACTACTGTGCTTAGTTTTTGTGATGCTGGGAATCAAACCCAAGATTTCTTGGCAAGCATAATCTGAGATAAGTCCCCTGTTGGCAGAGACTGCTCATTTGTTCCCTGCTGTTTAGACCCTAAATAATCACTCAGATACTACAATGTTTTCAATACTGTTTGGCCAATAGCTTAAGTGTATTTTTGGCTTGTTCCTATATCTTATATTAACCCATTTCTATTAACCTTTGCATCACCACGTCACTGTGGCTTACTTGCAAGGTTCCAGTGTGTCTGTCCCTGGCAGGGGCTATGTGGCTTCTCCCTGACTCCACCTGCTTTCTCCCAGCATTTAGTTTAGTTTTCCGGCCAGCTCTATTCTGCCCTATCTCAGGCCAAAAAAGCTTCTTTATTCATTAACCAATAAAAGCAACACATACACATGAGGACTGCCCGCATCATCTTTCCTTTTCTGTCTAAGTAAAAAGGAAGATTTTAACTTTAACATAGCAGAATTACATACAACAATAGTTATCAACCAAGAATTACAGTTACAATATTTATATATACTCTTTTATCATAACTGAGTAAAAATACAACTATCTATTCTTCAACTCCATCAAAGACTCCTGAAGGATATAATTTTACCTACTAAAACAGGAAGTACACTGTAAGCAACTTTGAAAACTCTAGAAATGACAGAGATATCTCACTGCCTGGACAGTCACCCTAAGATTTTCTGTATTGTTGGGGCACCCATCTTCAGCCTACAGGCAGACTTTTCCATGAAGCAGGAAGTTTCAAAAACAATTTCACCTATATTGGCAGTTTGTCAATATAGTCACTTTCTTCTGTGTCCTGCAGAATGTCTTGCAGACTCTTTCAAGAAACAGTAACCCCGAAGGACTGTCCCCATCATGGTCTTGATCCCTTTGTTCATAGTATTGCTCCTCCCTCTCTTTGACTAGACTCTAGGAGGTTGGCCCAGTGCTTAATATGTGGTGCAGAATATTTATCATTCATGTCACAGCTCAGATCTCTCAAATGAAGAAATTTGAAGTTAGGTTTGTAAATTGATCAACCTTTAATGAACATGTCTTATCAAGAGGATACAGTGAGGTAAAATCATAGAGTGGCGGTATCTTAGCCAAAAACATAGAGGCACAATAATAGAAAGTTCAAGGAAGTCCTCTGAAACCATCTGCACACCATTTTCTGACTTCCTGGGACACAGCCAAGTCTTTTGTTCAGGCTGGAGGCTATCTGCTGCTACTTCCCTCTTAGGTGTATATTCCTCAGTATATCCACAGTGTTTGTGGTTAGTCTTGAGATATAATAACATGGGACTATTGGAGGTTATCCCCATAGTAGATTAGGATGGTAGCTTTAGTTCAATGTCAAGCTTAGAAGTTGTTATCTTAGAACATGTGGAACACACATCTAACAAAAACTCAGGTATCCCATAGCTAGATTTAGAAAGAATGGAAAGTTTCTAGAAATAAAAGGAATATGATTTTTTGTGGAATTATGGGTAGAAATCAGTAATGTATTGCAAATGACATGTGTGGTCTGTACAGGACCACTTGACTGTGGCGCAAACTCTGAAAGGTAGAACACACACTTTCAAGATAATGCAAAAAGGCTGTGTGCAAGAAGTTGTCACAATGGTAACAATCATAGCACTGGGGTTTGCTAAGTAATTTCTAAATGCATCACATATTTATGCCTTGTAAAAAATTTGGGATGGGTACTTCTATGAGCATTACCACTGTCTCATGTGTATAGAAACTTAGTCAGAGTGGTTAAGCAGTTGGCCCAAGGCTGCACAGTCAGAAAGGAGCAAGCCCATTACAATCATTAATATTAATCTTCTTTGTCACTTGACAATACAGAATCACACAAATGACTGTGTCTGTGATAGTGCTTCTATAAAAGTTTAAAACAGAGAAACTCCACCCCAAATGTGGGCAACAGTATCCCATGTGCTAGGGGTCTCAGGAGAGTAAAAAGGAGAAAGCAAATTGACCACCCACACTCACTGTTCTCTGTTTTCTAGTTGCAGACCCAGTGTGACCAGCTTCACTCTCCTGTTGTCATCTATTTCCCATCAAAACAAATTCTTCTGCTTTAAGATGCATCTTGCCAGATACTTGATCACAGCAAGAAAAATAATTCATACAACTACTCTCCTCCCTATGATAGTTAAGGTTTAGCACACATTGAATTCTGAGTTCCATTTGTTCTCCACCTCTGTGCAATTTTGTTGTACTACTATTAGCACTTACCCCTCATCCTGTGAGCTAGGGGCTAAAGTGACTTTCAGCTGAGGTTGGAAGAGGGCAAGTGACATGTTCCAACAACTGGGGCTCAGAAGTAGATCCAACCAACCTGATTTCAGAATTTTCCTCCAAAGAAAAAGACATGAGAAGGCATGAAGGTGGTGGTAATATTTGTGAAGATAAGAGGAGTCATGTGAGAAACAATTAATAGTAAAACCTATTATCTCGGTGTCTGGAGGCAGAGGGGAGGCTGAGTCTCTGTTGAGTTCAGTCAGCTTCTTCTCTATGCTTCAGAGAAGGAGCACAGACACAGGGGCATGGCAACCTACCTGTTAGGGAATTTGGGAACAAAGACTGAAGCAGCTTTGGATTCTGAAAGCTGCCTCTGGTGTGTGCCCAACCCTAACTTCAGACAAATTATTTTTACTTCAACAACTCTGCTTTCTCATCTAGAAAATAGAGATAAGATATGCTTTACATGTATGTCACACCTGTGTCTTTCAAACAAAAGACTGGATTATGCAGAGCGCTGTGTCTCAGTTCTATGGAAAGAGCCTGAGTGGGGATGAATGGCAGCTGAAATCCATTTATTCACTCACTCATTTGGGGATGGGATTACAGAGTGTTTGTATACTTGGGTACTCATTCCCTAAACTTCTGCAAAGCATGAACCCCATTCCAGTGTGTCCTGGAGTTAGCTGTTGTGAGAACACCTCTAAAGGTACCTCCATACGAGTCTCCCAGAAACATTCCCCTTACCTTTAAAACCAAAACAAAATGAAACACAAATAATAACAGCAAAAATGGTGCCCATGGGAATTTTAATCTGTTCAGTTCCGTTTCCCCCCTTTTATTTCAGCTTATTTTAAAAATGACTTTTACCCACCTGGCCAGGTGATGGACACTGTGGAGGACACAGACAAGTAGGCACTCGTATTGTCCTCGAGTGATTTCTAACACAGTTGAGGGCATGGGGTGAATACTCCTTAAGGTCTATCTACATAGAAAATGGGAAAAGATGTTGTCGGGAGACTGAGGGTGGAAAGGATAAATGCTAGAGGAAGCCAGAGAAGGGAGAGAAGCTGGTATGGACTGAGTGGCTGGTAGAACTTTAACGGATTCTTAAGAGAAGAGTAAGATTGAAGCAGGCAGAGAAAAGAAGAGAGCATCCTGGGTAGGTGACACCATGTGGAGAGACTGTGGGCTCTGTCCTTCCAAGATATCTATGGTATAGGAAAGGGAAAGGTCATGCTATTTTCTTCAGACTTAAATTAGAAATATGGATACTCCAGTTAATGAGGAGTCTGGGATTGCAGCTCCACTGTAGGATTTGATAAAATAGAATGCCCTCAGAGGTTAGCATTTGGAAACTGAGAATCACACAGGCTGGGGTGAACTTTTTATAGTCTGTACAGATCCCTTAAGGCCTCTTTGGTGTTTGCACCTGTACTACCTCCCAAAGTGTATGAGCTAAATAAAGCCTTGCTCTGCAGAGGGACATTATTGGAAGGTGTTAGAACCTTTAAGATTGAAGGATAGTGTGTGTGTGTGTGTGTGTGTGTGTGTGTGTGTGTGTGTCCCACTAAGGGTGAACTCTTGAAGGAGACTGCGAGATCCTAATCTCTGCCACTTTGTATTTTGCAATCCAGCCACAAGATGAGCAAACTCCCATTAGCTCAGGCACACTGTCTCAGTGTGTGGACCAGCCCCTCATGGTCCTAACTTCCTTGCTCATATTCTCCCTCCTTTGGCTCTTCAACTGGATCTTGGAAGCTCAGTCCAGTGCTCCAATGTGGGTCTCTGTCTCTATCTCCATCCGTTGCTGGAGAAGGTTCTACGGTGGTATTCAAGATAGTCATCAGTGTGACTATGGGACAAGGCCTGCTCAGGCACCCTCTCCTCCACTGCCCAGGGTCCTAGCTGGGGACATCCCTGTGGAACCCCTCTAGAGCCAAGCCTCTTGCCAACCCCAAAATGGCTCCCTTAATTAAGATATCTTCTTCCCTGCTCCCATATCCACCCTTCCTCCATCTCCACCCTCCCACTCCTCCAAGCTCTCCTTACCCCTCCCCTTCTCCCTCCTCTCTCCAATGGGAGCGCACCAAATCCAGCTGGACAGGGACTAGACAAGCATGGGATCAAACTGGACCCTCTGAATGTGGCTGACAATTGGGGCAGACTGAGAAGCCAATGATAATGGCACTGGGATTTGTCTCTACTGCATGTACTGGGATCCTAGTCTATTTGGATGCACACCTTCCTAAGCCTGGGGGGAGGGGGGAGGGCCTTGAACTTCCCACAGGGCAGGGTACCCTGCCTTCTCTTAGGACTGGAGGGGGAGAGGAGGAGGGTGAGTGGGAGAGCGGGAGGGAAGTGGGAGGAGGGGAGAAAGTGGAAATTTTGAACGGTATTATTTATAAAGTAATAAAAAATCTGCTGAAAAAATAAAATCAGTAACTAAGCTTTTGCTCAACAAATAATATTGAGAGCCATTTCTTCCAGACAATGTCCCAGGAATTAATGATACTGTGATAGAAAAAAACAAACTCCCATCTTTTCAGAATTAATGATTAGGTTTAAAATGTCTTTTGTAGGTTAATGTTACCAACCAACTTTCAGGTCTGTGCCCTCAAGAAAATATTGCATATATCATAATGTTATACAATGTTGCAGATAATGTTCCTTAAAGAACTAATTGAAAGCAATGTTCATGTATAGTAAAAAATAGGCATACATTATGTATTTATTCATTAATAATTTATTGCAGATAAACTGAAAAAATGAGCTACTAGTATCAAAATGAATAAATGTCATGCCTGTGAACAAACTCCTTCCAACTCATATTCCTGCTAGGATTAGTGAGATCACTAGATCAACTTGAGCCTTCAAAACTACGAACCAAAGCAAAGGTTTCCTCTCTATAAGTTGATCATCCCAAGTGTTTTGTTATAGTACCAGAAGATGGATTAATGTTCTTCAAGGCCTCTTTCTTTTTCCTAGATATAAACTAGAACTGATAATAGTACCCACCCCACACATGAGTTCAAAATGAGGCTTGGTCAGCGAGATGTAAGTGAAATATCTCCCTTAGATCAAGGCACATATTGAGCAATTCAAGACCACATCTGTTTTTATAATTACTTTTGTCACTCTTCTACACTTTGGTAACAAGGGGTCACTCATCCTCATTAAACTTTAAGTTAGTATATTTTTCTTCTCAGTAAAAGTCATTTATCTTACTACGACTAAATTGGCAATTGGACTCTCCTTTTCTGGTGGTTACACACACTTTTCTGGCCAGAGATGCTAACCAGAAACAGCACAGACTTAGATAATCACAGAAGGAACAAGACGAGTGTGCGTGTTAGCACTGTCCTGAAACGTGGACAGATCTGCCCTCTCTTGCCCCAGTGCCCTCCTCTGTCAGTGAGTCACTATTGTTATGATCGATGATGTCCATCTCGCTCTGCAGCCGGAGTCTGGCTCTAAGCTCCAGCTCTGAATGCAGCACTCTGAGTCACTGTAGCTTGCCTGTGCAGGAAGCATACTATTTTTCAAATGAATGCTTGTATTTGTTAATCACTTTTCCCTCTTCAAGAATCTTTCTCTTTTCTCCTATCACCTGCATCTGAGCATATCCCTGTGAGATCCTCATAACAGCTGTTGGCCTTCTCCTTAGAGAAGCATGTGGTGGAAGATACTAGAGCCATTAAATCTCTTGGTTTGTGCTTCCCACCCCTGAGCTGATCTTATCTTGGGAATTTTTACATAAATATGTAACTTTGTTAATTAAAAATTGTTGTTTTTTTTCAAATGGAACTATTTATTTCTTCTCCCATGGCATTCTCTGTACCCAATTCCTCTAAAACCTTTGTAGTACAGTTGCAAAAACTTCAGGTTGTTTACAGTACAAATATTAATTTAACTCAGACTTGAAAACTATCAGATTGTATTTTCTAGTTATTACTACAAATTAAAAATTATGGAAGCATGAGAGGTGCACACAAACAAAGCAATACAGAATACTTTGTCTTACAGAAAATCTTGGAGAAGTCTAAGGCCTTTGGCTGGAAAGAAAGCTACATAGGTAAGTATACCTAGCTTAGCTGGATGAGGTGAAGTGCTGGCAAACCTGATGTTTGGAAACAAATTCTGAAAGTACAGAGCCTAGAAGGGGAGGGGACCAGAATTTGAATTATATTTTTGTCCCCAGGTTTTATTCTCTTTAACAGGAGATGGTGTCTACCTCACTGGGCTAGATTGGAGAAATGGAATTAGTATAGAATATCACAGTGTATACAATATACTAAGAGCTTGGAAAAAATGAGCTAACAGAAACACTAGCTTAGAACACAGCTGCTCATGTATCCTTGATGTAGTTATTAATTCCCAGAACCTCCCCATGCTAGCCTAGGCCATCAGAGGGCTCTGGCCCACAAATCAATGAGCTGTCATCAATTCCTGAGTCTTCCAGGTAATTGATCTTAACAGATGCTAAAGGAATGTCATGATCAACCATCTCAGCCAGCTTCTTCCCAGTCCCCCTTATTTCAGTGGTTAGCTGGACAGTTTGGTTTTGGAACTCTGATTTCATTGCATAGCATAGCCAGATGACTGCTAGACCTGTTCATGTTGCCTCCTAGATATCTCTCAATTTTCTTCTGTATGCATTGTTATCCTGTGATCTTAATAGCCACTGAGGCTCACTTTTCCAAAGAATATGCAAAAGTGGCCAGGTATATGAAAAAGTGTTCAGCATCATGAAAATGCAAATCAAAGCCAAATAAACTGTCACCTCACAGCTGCAAAGATGGCTGCTACAAACAGACAAGAGGTTGGTTAAGAAAGATTGGTGAGGCAGCAGAGAAAAGGGAAACTTTGTAGCCTGTTGGTGGGAATGTAGATTAGAACATTTAGAGTAGCATGGATGAACCTATAGGGATGTTACATAAAGAGAAATAAATTAGACACCAAAAGGAGAATATTGTGAAGAGGGACGCTAAAAAGAAATCCCTTACTAGCACAGAATTGAATACAATAAAGGCTTATTTATTTAGGGGTAGACTCACAGATCACAGTCCTCTGCCCAAAAGGGGAATCCAGCAGCCAGAAGAGAGAGGGAGCGTGTGCTTTACAATGACATTTATAGTATAAGAGGCCATGTCAAGGTGGGCAGGTAACTTAAAGGCTACTAGCTGAATTTTCTACAGCACCTCCCCTCTTTGTTTAAATAAGAAAATTCTAAGCCTAATACAAAATTATATGCAATAAGAACAAATATCAAGTATAAAATTTAGAATTACAACCAGCATAAATATTATTAAGCAAGAAGCATGTGATAAAGGTTTCAATAATTATTCTATCCTAAGGAGTCTAAGTCTTGTATTATAAATAACTTGGCCAAGTCATGAGAGGAAAGTAACTATGACTATCTAGTCTTCAACCACATGGAAGACCCAAGAAGGGAAGTAATAATACTTGAGTAAGCAGGAAATGCAATCAAGCAACTTCCAAAATGTGCAACAAATGACAGAGACAACTGGCTTCTGGGCAATCACCTAAAATCTCATTTGCAATGTTGAAGCAACTAACTTTGGCTAAGGCCTAGAGTAACTGACAGACCATTTTCAGAGACAGGAAACCATCTTACCCTGTCTTGGCAGGATTTGACAGTCTCTCTCTCTCTCTCTCTCTCTTTCTTTCCTTGATTTGTATCCTGCTTGTCCTGTCTGGATACTGTGCATTTGTTCAGTGATTGAAACATGGGCAGTTCCTTGCCCAAAAGCCAGGTTTGCAAGAAGAAAACAAGCTCCAAGTGGAGCGTCTTTGGTGTTCAACATTCTCTCAGGCATATATTGGTACTGCTAGGAGCAATCGTGTCTCATACAACAGAACCCTAAGTCATTTAAATGCCATATTCTACAGTTCTTTGAAGTGGTCAAAGATTACCTATCTATGCAGAATGCAATCTCTGTGTATCTAAAGAACCTGATTAGTCTATAAGTATGACAAGTGTGGATGACTATTAACCTATAATTCTTAATACCTATATAACTTAAAGACTAAGAATTCATATTAGAATATTAAACAATCTTTAAACAACTGTGCAACAATGACCTCAAAATGACAATGACCTCAAAATGTAAACAATGTATAAATAAATATATTGATCAGAGATAGAAAGGTATGTTGCAACATTATAAATATATTCTAAAATTGTATCAATATACAAAAGGTAGACGCATGCATGCATACAATATGACAAATAACTTTGCCTAGGTATACAAATATTGTAAACAAAAATAAGGAACATATTCAATACAATTTAAGTTTGTATCAATATATGAGAATCTATACCAATGTAAATTGCCTATAAATAATAGCTCACAAGTATTCACTCTATTACTCACTATTATTAGCTCACACTAATCTATTACCCCTGCATTTCCCCCCCTTTTTTTTTTAAAAAAAAAGAGACCCCTGAATCTACATAATTTCCTTCCCAACCCCCAACCCTATACTAAGTATAATCAACCCCTAATTGATGTCCCTAACCTTGAGAACAAACTTTGTTGGAAGAAGGAATGTCGTCTTCTAGAATTACTTCCAGCTGTCATGGGGTGATGTTCTTTCTATGGGATTCTGTAAAAGTAAAATGAGGGTTAAGTTTCATGATTACTGTCTGATATAATTGCAAGTAGTCTCTGAGTATTCGGCAGGGTTTTTCTGAGGTTCCTATTTGGAGTTCTGGCCAGAATGTTGTAAAAAAGTGCACCATTTCAGCTAACCATGTTGGAACCATATTGAGTAGCTGGTACCCAAAATGGGTCTTATACTAACTATCAGCATCATGACATCATATCAACAAGATGGAGTCATTGTTGGGGTCCCCATCTTCTTCCTTGAAACTTCAAAGATTATGGCAGGAAAAGTCATTGTTCATTGTGGAAAATTTAAACATTTCTTATACATATATTCAATGAAAGGTATGATAGAAACAAAAAAGGTATGAAGAAAAGCAATTTTCTTTCTAAATTCTTTCTTCTTTCTGTCTCATACCATGGTTCCTGACATGAGACAGAAACTCTGAAATTTTCTTTTAACAACATGCATGGATTTAGAGAAGGACAGAGCCATTTTCCAACTCCAAAGCCAGCTTTGATTTTTAAGTGAATCATGACTATTATTTGAGTTTATGTTCAAAATGTCCTACCCTTAGATGACCTGTACTCATAAATCATAATTCTCTTTGCTTTGTAATCCTTTCTGGATAATTATCTTTTTCTCTTCAGGCATCTAGATGTCCAGAATATCTTGATTTTTTGAAGATGAGTATTTTACTGCAAAGACAAAAACAGAACCCTGCCTCAAACCTTAAGAGATTTTCTTATCACTTATATGGTTGTCACCTCTGTGGATGACCCATTATTTCTCTTTCTCAAGAGATTTCTCATTTTCAATCTGAATCTTTATTAATTTTGATGGTATCCATAACTTCTCTTCACCTGTGGAAACAAGAGCAAAACCCCTCCTCCAACATAGCATATCTTCTGGTTTATATTGTAAGGTCGACACATCAAAATACATCGGTTGATTTAATTCAGAAGACTTTTCCATTATCCAATATCTCTTTGCTACTGTTGTTCCTTTCTCATTAGCATTAAGAAAATTCAAGGTTAATAAAGCATTGTATGATCTATTGTATACGCATTGTATTTCTGGGAGTGTTTACCATCCCTTTCTGTTTGTTTAACATATCATTTATAGCTTGATTTATTTTTTCTGTAACTGCCTGACCTGTAGGATTGTTTGGTATACCTGTAATATGCTTTATATTATAATAAGCAAAAAAACTGTTTCATTTTCTTTGAGTCATATGATGGACCATTGTCTGTCTTTATTTGTGCAGGAATGGCATGATGGTCATAACTTCTAATAAATGTGTGATTACTGAATCAGCCTTTTCTGAGCTCAAATCAATTGCCCATTGAAACCGGAATAAATGTCAATGGTGAGGTGTACATATTTTAATTTGCATATTTTTCAAAATCTGCAAAGTAGAACACATCCATCTGCCAGATTTCATTCCTTTGAGTACCCTTTGGGTTATTCTTTGCAGGTAACAGTGTTTGGTAATAGAAAGAACAAATACTCATGTTTTTATAATCTCCTTAACTTGTTGCCATGTAATAGAAAACTCTTTCTTTATGCTATTGACATGATGTTTCTTATGAAATTCTGAGGCTTTCAACATACTTTCAATCAATAATTGATCAATTTCTGCATTACTTTGAGCTAGAGGACCTGGAAGACCCATATGGAATCTGATGTGTATTATGTATATGGGACAAAGCTTATTACTGATTATATCTTGAACCTGTAAGAATAATGAAGTCAATTCTGTATCATCTGGTATAAATTCACCAGTTTCAATATGAAAAACTACTCTTTCTGCATATTGTGAATCAGTAACTATATTAAGAGGGTTTTTAAAAAATCCCTTAGTATCATGAGAATAGCATATAATTCTGCCTCTTGGACAGAATTATAAGGGCTTTGTTTTATCTTATTTAAATATTCTGATTTATAATCTGCCTTTCTGATTTATCTACATCACTATAGAATGTATGGGTTCCAGTTATTGGTGTGTCCTGTACAATGTGAGGAAGGATCCAAGTAGTTCTCTTTATAAGCTTAATTATATCACTTTTGTGATAATTGCTATTAATCTCTTCTAAAAAATAGCACAAGCTCTTTGTCAATGTTTATTGTTGTCCCATAACATTTAAATTTCATCATTAGTAAGTCTCAATTTTCCTTTATAATTAATTCAGAGACTTTTCCCACATAAGTTTTTTTAATTTTTTATTTGGTTTATGTGGTAAAAAGATCCATTCTAAGATAATATCTTCCCTCTACATTAAAATTCCTATAGGAAAAATTCTAGAAGGCAATATAACTAGAATGCAATTAAGATTTGGACTCACCCTGTCCACATGTGCAATTTTTCTTCAATGACAATCAATTCCCTTTCCACTTCAGCTGTTAATTCCCTGGAACTATTTAAGTCTGTGTCATTATCTAAGATTTTGTTTAAATGAACTATTAGATCAGGTGTTATCCCAACAGCTCATCATAGACTGGAAATGTCTCCTAACTATCTTTGAAAGTCAGTAAGAGCCCGCAATCAGTTTCTCCTAATTTGTGCCTTTTGTGTTCTGATTTTCTGTAAACCTATTTTATAACTTAGGTAATTGACAGAATTTCCTCTCTGTTTTTTTTTTCAGGATCAATTTGTAATCTCCATTTTGGCAAAACTTTCTTTACTTCTTCAAGCATTCTTTCTAAAGTATCTACATTTGAATCAGATAGCAAAATGTCATCCATGTAATGGTAAATTACAGATTTAGGAATATTTTTGTGTATTATTTCCAATGGCTGACTTACAAAGTATTGGCATAGGGTGTGGCTATTGAATATTTCCTGTTGGAGGATAGTTCACTGGTATCTCCTAGTAGGCTGAGAATTATTGTAAGTGGGCACCATGGAGGCAAATTTTCTCTGTCTGTGATGGTATAGTGAAGAAACAATCTTTTAAATCAATAACTATAAGAGGCCATCCTTTTGGTAATAGAGAAGGCAGAGGAATTCCAGATTGAAGAGGGCCCATAGGTTGTATTACCTTGTTGGCAGCTCTTAGATCTGTTATCATTCTCCATTTACCAGATTTATTTTTAACAACAAATTCAGGAGAATTCCAAGGGCTGTTTCATTCTTCAATATGGTGAGCATCTAGTTGCTCCTGTGGTGTACAGTTTCTAAGCTAACCAGGTGGCCAAGAACCACAAGCAACCTCCCTCCAACAATTTATACACTAATATGGGTACCTATATCCACATAGAAACCTGAAAAAGCTTAAAAAGTAATTCTAGACACAAAAGAACAGAGTTAAGCATGGTCTGGTAGTAGCATTTTCTTGGGTAGACTCTGTTTGCTAGAAGCAAGCACAGGCATGGCTGCTTTAAGAGAGGTTTTCCTGAATCAGCCATCGAAAACGAAAAAAGCTGCACTGTTTTAAAATGCCAGCTTTTGAGGTCCTGCCAGCACAAACTCTGACTCTTTCAGGCAGGAGATCCAGCTATAGATCATTTGAGTGGGGTTTGTGAGCAGACTCCTGTAACTTGCTTAATGGTGACATGGGCTGGCTGTGTGTCTGAAATGGGATGGTGTGCATGCCTCAAAGACACTAGAAGCTCCACCATACTGGACTTTGCTGAGCAAGCAGGTAGCACCATTTTTTACTGAGTAATGCCACAGCTTGAGTTTTAAAAAGTGTTTAGCATTTTAAAAACTGCTCCTGGACAGTAAAGAGTTACAGATATGCAATAAAGACAAATCCAGTTGAGTCATAGTGTTGGATAAATATATGAAGGCTTGGAAGAGAGAAGAAAAAGAGTATAGAGAGTTGGAAAAAAACTAAATCATTAAAAAAAAAGTCTTTAAAGAGACAAAGTACAGACAGTCATAAATTAAAAGGAATAAAGAAAAATAAGCCATGTAAAGATGGAGTATACACAGAGAGTTTAGATTATGTGTATTATTGTGTTTTCTTTGAATTTTTTGACTGTGAAGGAGCTAAGTACAGAGACACATTTTATTGTATAGGCTGCTGAGCTAAACCAGCATGTATATTATAAAGGTATCATGACTTCCAAATTTAGGTCTAAGGATATTCTGCTTTGGAAAAGAGGTCCTTCTCTTGTTTCCACAGAGGATGAGAACTTATGGAATGCTTCCAGACTGCTGTGGTTTGATGGAATAAGACCCCTTGAAAGGTCAACTTGAACACCCCTCAAAAAATTATTTCACCCAACTGCTCACTGAGATGAACCTAGCACACAGAATACACTATAAAAGACCTGATTAAGAGCATCTCCAATCATCAGGAAGAAGTATGGACAAGACTATGCCCATATTCCCAAATATGGTCTACACATTTTTTTTTAACATTTAAAGGGTGTATGATATAGATATGAATAATTTGCATTGGTATGGATCTTGGCTTATTGATATAAATTTAAGGTCAATTTTATTATATGTATATGTATTTCTGATCTTGATTAAAATACTGTGTTTGTGTAACTCATTTAAAAATGTAATGTATAATAAAGAAATATAAGTTAATAGATAATCATCTATAATAGTCAAGCTTGTAGTCATGTTAGTTAGGTTTTCTAGATGTATAGAGTTATATTTCAGTTAGATAGGTATTTTTCAAATCTTTCAGAGACCTTCAGAATATGGTATTTAAAGTCTTTTAAGAATTTAGGACTTTCATGACAATGAGATACATCTGTTCCTGGCAGCACCAATTACTTCAAGAGGAAGATGGACATTAAAGAGGCTCTTTATGGAATTGGTTAGCCATTTGGGCAAGAAACTTCTCTTGCCTGGACTGCTTCATGAACTGGACATATAGAACCTGCAGAGAAATGACCGCTGAACTTGTCTAAAGGTGAGATGATACTTTGGAGTTCCTGCTTTATAAAAGACTCTACTAGACATTCTGCAGGATACAAAAGAAAGTAACTGGCAAACTGCCATTAAAGGGGGAACGGTTTTTGAAATTTCCTGCTTCATAAAATAGTTTGTTGGATACTATGGGTGTATAGGTTGAAGATGGATGCCCCAATGGTGCAGAAGAACTTTGGGTAACTGTCTAGGCAGTGAGATGTCTCTGTCAATTCTAGAGTTCTGGAAGTTGCTTACAATGTACTTCCTGTTTGCTTAGGTAATATTATATCCTTCTGGAAACTTTGATGGAATTAAAGAATTTATAGTCATCATTATAGTTTTCCTTAGTTATGATAAAAGATAAGGTAGATATGAATATTGTAACTGTAACTTTTGTTTGATATATAACTGTTTTGTTATATGTTAATTTTACTATATTAAAGTAAAGCCTCCCTTTTTGTTTGATCAGAAAAGGGGAAATGGTGTGGGAGGTCTTTCTGTCTATGTGTTGCTTTTATTGGTTAATGAATAATGAACTGCTTTGAGACTATGGTAGGGAAAGTCAGAACTGGGTAGGCAAAGGTTGGCTGTATGCTGGGAGGAAGAAAAGTTGGAGTTGGAAAGAAGTCATGGAGCTGCTGCCAGATACAGACATGCTGAAACTTTGCTGGTAGGCCACGACCTCATGGTTATGCACAGATTTCTTGAAATGGGTTAAATTAAGATGTAAGCATTTGCCAATAAGAAGCTAGAGCTAATCAGGCAAGCAATGATTTAATTAATACAGTTTCTGTGTGATTATTTCGGTTCTAAGCTAGCCAGGCAGCTGGGAACCAGCACTCCTGTACCAGCTCTTCTAAAGCTTGAAGTTTGTCTTCTGTTGAAAGCCATTGTTCAACTCGTATTGGTTTCTCAGTTAACCATTTTAAATTTAGGGCCACTGGTACTTCTAAAGGTTTGCTAGTTGCTTTGTGTTCTCATATAGCCTGAATGGCTGATTACCTTTGTGTATAGTACCTTAAAACATGAATTTCTAGGACTACAAAAATGTTAATCTGAGTATTTCATTGCTGCAGCAGGTCATGACCCCATAAATTCACTTCAATATTAGCCACATAAGGCCTCAGCCTTCCTCTCTGTCCTTCTAGCCCTATGTATTCAACCCATCTTGGGGGCCTGTGAGAGGTCCCCTCAAGGAGTTTCCCATTAGTATCGGTTTGTCTTGTCTGTCTTTTGTTGATCTGCATTTATTGGTCCAATGTCGGCCTTTGTCACACCTTCTACATAATTTGCAATTCCCAGAGGAGATATTATTCCTAGGAATTCCTTGTCTACAATCCCTTCTCAGATGTCCTATTCTACCACAATTAAACATTTGGCATTTTGATGTCTCCTCATAACTTTGGAAATTGCTTCACCTACCCATGCTTCAATATTATAGCCAAATATGTCAATGTTCATTGTATGCATGATCCATTCATCCATTGGTGCTGATCTAATCTTTAAAACCCAAGTATCTTTGCATTCTAAGTTGGCATTTTCAAAAGCCAGAGATTCAATAAATACTCATATAGCAACTGGATCTGTTACTCTTATTTGTACAGCCTTAGTTAATCTTTGTAAAAAGACATTAAAGGGTTCTCTCTGGCCCTGTTTAACCCTGTTATATGATTCAACTCACTTTCCTAGTTCTTGAATCTTGTCCTTAGCATTTTAAGCTTCTTTGTGGCATAGGGACAAGATTTGTTCATCATAAAGAACTTGATCCTGTGGGTCAGAATAAGTGCCCTCACCAATAATTTGATCTTAGGAAACCTCAAGTTGTTTTTCTTTTTCCTGTTCTAATTTTTTTTGCCTCTTACAAATAACATTTCCACAACCATTGGGGTCTGTCATCAATGACTGCTGAAACTAATTGAAGCCAGGCATGTGGAGTGGCCTTATTGCTAGAAGCCCATTTCTTGATGATCTCCCTAACAAATGCTGAATGCAAGCCTGCTTAATTTCTTTTAGATCATTCATTCCTATAGGCATCCATCTTCCTTTTTGGATCTTTTTGGGCATTTAGAACTTGTTGCTTTGTCAGAGACGATTACCAGGTAGGAAGCTAAAACCCTGGGAAAGTCATTTTTGACAGGTACTGGTGATTTTATATCCTGCCCTTGTACATTCTTTCCCTGATCATCAGCACTAATAATTTCCTCAATCATTTCAAATGTTTTTATTACTGTCTTTTGTGAAGCCTGGATCTCTTGGCCTGTATATATTCCTAGTGATTTCATTGAGGCACCAAGCCTCTAGTACTCATTCAGAACATGTGAACCCAGGGTCTGAAGTTTTCCCTTTAAAGGTAACATCTCAATTTTGGACATTATTTGGAAAGAATGCAGACTGCCTTCCTGGAGAGATAATCTACCTGCTAACCTATTATAAATTTTTAACAGATTTTGATTGTCAAATTATTTCAGATAATTTCTCAGTACCCATTGACATGATTGAATTTTTTCTGTTAAATTAATGTTATCCTTTTCAATAGTATTAATATTTCAGTTAACTTTTGATTTTCAACGGTATTTAATCCTATCAGCTAGCTGTTCATTATTAGTCTGTAAAGACTGTATAATTTCTAAAAGTGCCTTATTCTTGGCTCTGTTATCAAACCATTTTCTTAAGGATATAATGTGAAGAAAAAAACTGAGTCCCAATATTCAATAAATGGATGTATCACATTAACTATATACGCTTTGCAGAATACAATCATAGTATCAGCAAAAATGTCATAAAATTTTACATTCTAATGTGTTCTGCAATTATATAGCTTTCAAGTTTCTTGATATATTAATTAATAAAAGCTGTGTTAAGAGATCCAGTAAATTGTTTCAAGTGTAATAATCTTTATTGTCCAGCAGGTGTCACAATTTCAGAGTTGCTACCGGCATCAAAACTGTTGGCAGCACAAACAGTCCTTCACAGCTTCAACTTCTATCTTGGTGCTAATCAAATCAACTCCTTACATGGTGCAAGGAGCCCAGAACTTACAAGTAGGCATCATAAACCAGAAGCTGCACAAGTCACCATGTGGTAGGAAAGGTGGTAGTGGTGGGGGAAAATGTACATGAACTTGGAAAATTTCCAAGTGGCCGCACATTTTACTCCACTGTGGTGGGGGTTTTAAGCCAGGTGGACAGGGTTGGCAGACCTTTTGGGATGTTGACCATTTGGACATTTTGGATCAGTCCACCCGGTAGGTATGGAGTGGGTGCCAGAAGAAGAGGGATATTATAAAGAAATCCCACACTAGCACAGCATTGAATATAATAAAGGGGTATTTAGGAGTTGACTCACCAATCACAGTCCTCTGCTCGAAAGGAGAATCCAGCAGCTGGAAGAGAAAGGGAGCACATGCTTTACAATGGCATTTATAATATAAGAGGCCATGCCCAAGTGGGCAGGTAACTTAAAGGCTGAAGGATTTTTCTACAGCAAAATTTTATGATTTCACTTGTACATGGAATCTAAGAAGAGGTTTAATATACAGAAATATAATGGAGTTGCGGTTACCAGGAGAGTTGAGAAGCAGGCAGAAATGAGTCTTGGCTACAAACCTGTAATCATACAGGATGATAAACCTAGAGTCTTAATATAGAATATGATGTCATTGATAATAATGTATTATAGACTGAAATTTTACAGAATAGATTTAGTTATTATTACTCACCAAAAATGTAACTATCAAAGGTGATAGATACATATATTAATTTATTTAAAGTAATAATTTACTAGGTGTATTTACTTAAGACACATTTATCACAGCAGCAAGGAAGAGGAAAGACACCAAAGAAAGAGAGTCAAATACAAAGAAGTAATGTCTTACTTAAATCTTACTTATCCATCCTTGGCTCTTCCTAATTAGTGCTGTACAACTGGCCAGATGGGATTTTGGTCCCAACTTGTGCCTTGAAATTTCCTTCTCACACACTGCTTAATTATTATGACCACAGTCTTGAACATTGTGGTAGTTTGAATGTAGCTGGCCACCATAAGCAGGGGAGTGAAACTATTAGGAGGTGTGGCTTTGTTGGAGGAAGTGTGTAATTGTGGGGGAGGGCTTTGGTTTCCTATGCTCAGGATAATGCACAATGTCTCAGATCATTTCCTTGTGCCCTGAAAGATATAAGATTCTCAGTTCCAGCTCCAGTACCATGTCTACCTATGCTCCTACCTGTCCCACCATGAAGATAATGGACTGAACCAATGTTTGCCATGGTCATGGTTTCTTTCCACAGAAATAGAAAACCTTAAGCAAAAATTTTGACATCACTTACAACTTTTCCCTTCTTAGTGTTATTGACACTAACCAATATTTCCCTATGCTTACCTCACTTTATTCTCCATAGCTTCTGGTAGCCACCATACTTTCAACTTCTGTGAGGTTACTTTAAGAATACACGTGTTTGATATTGTATGGAATGTGTTCTTCTATGCCTAGCTTATTTCATTTAATACATTATTTTCCAGGTTTTTCTGTTTTTTCAAATCACATAATCTCTTTATAACAAAATAATATTCTATTCTATATATATGCGTGTGTGTTTGTGTGTGTGTATACATATATATACATATATAAAGAGAGAGAGGGAGAGAGAAAAAGAAAGAGAGAGAGTTGGAGTTAAAGCAGATTCATAGCTAGGCAAAGGACTGACTATAAATGACTGTGAGTGACTAGTTTTAAATAAAGCAAATATATCACACCTTCTGAGGCCCAGAGAACACCATGGAAGAGAGACAGAAAGAGTGTAAGAGAAAGAGTATGGGAAGAGCACTATGAAATTTCATCTTTTCCTGACATGGCCATTGCAGTCATGACACAGCAGGTGTGGCCACTTGCACAGACCTGCACATGCCTTAAGAAATTTATTCACCTTTTAAAGGTCTCCTGGTTGTTTCTAGTTTGGAGGAGTAGTGAAGTAAAGCTGCCTTATACATTTGTATGTAGAGTGCTATGTGGATGTAGGTTGGAACACAATTGGTTAAATACCTAGAAGTGTGATGGCTAAATTTAGGGTAAGAACTGTCTTCCTGCAATGGCTGAGTACTTTGCATTTCTAGCAGTGTGCATGGCAGTTCCTGTGACTCTACATTTTTGCAGTGTTTGGTGTTGTTAGCATATTGGATATCAGTCATCATGATAGGTATTTGGCATCGCCTTTCAGCTTGTGATTCCCCAGGGGCTCCATGTAAAGCATGCAGCATCTTTTCACATGTGTGGTTTTCGATCATATATCTCTTTGTTTAGACATCTATCCAGATCTTTTTCAATTTTTAAATCTGGTTGTTTGTTTCTTACTTTTGTGTTTTATAAGTCCTGTATCAGACATGTATTTTGTAAATTTATTCTCTCCCAGTCTGTGGTTTGTCATCATAATTTCTTAACAATACTTTCTATAAGCAAAAGCATCCATTCTCATGAAGGATAGCTTGCCAGTTTTTCATTCCGCAGATCTTGCTGTGGGTATTGAACTTGAAAACGCAGAAAGTTACCACACCAATTTTATCCTATGTTACCTTGTTGTTGTAAGGGAGAGGCCACTTGTTTGTTCCAGCTGCCTGGCTAGCTTACACCTGAAATAACTACACAGAAACTGTATTAATTTAAACACGGCTTGGCCATTAGCTCTAACTTCTTATTAGTTTACATATTAGTTTAACCCATGCCCATTAATCTGTGTATCGCCACGCGGCTGTGGCTTACGGGCAAGATTCTAAATGGCATCCATATGAGGTGGAGTATCCATGGCTTCTCTTGACTCTGTCCTTCTTCCTCCCAGCATTCAATTCTGTTTTCTCCACCTACCTAAGTTCTGCCCTATCAAAAGGCCAAGGAAGTTTCTTTATTCATTAACCAATGAAACCAATACATAAACAGAAGGACTTCCTATACCATTTCCCCTTTTCTGTTTAAACAAAAAGGAAGGCTTTAATTTTAACATAGTAAAATTACATATAACAAAAGAGTTATCAAGCAAGAATTACAGTTACAATATTTATATCTATTTTATCTTTTATCATAACTAAGAAAAACTATAACTATTACTATCTATCTATTCTTCAACTCCATCAAAGACTCCAGAAGGATACAATATTACCTAAGTAAACAGGAAGTGCATTATAAACTTCCAAAACTCTATAATTGACAGAGACATCTCTCTGCCTGGATGTTTACCCAAAGTTCTTCTGTACCATTGGGGCATCCATCTTCAGCCTACAGGCCCATAGTATCCAGCAGACTTTTCCATGAAGCTGGAAATTTCAAAGACAGTTCAGCCACTTTTTTATGTGTCCTGCAGAATGTCTTGCAGACTCTTTCATTAATCAGGAATCTCAAAGGATGATCTCACCTTTAGGCAAGTTCAGCAATCATCTCTCTGTAGGTACTGAATGTCCAGTTAAGCAGTCCAGGCAAGAGCAGTTTCTTGCCCAAATGGCTAAGCAGCCTCTTCGAAGTATATCTTCCTCTCAAAGTAGCTTGGTGCTGGCAGGAGCAGATATGTTTCACTGTCATGAAAAATCCTAAATTTTTAAAACATTTAAATGCTATATTCAGAAGGTCTCTGAAAGATTTGAAGACTATTTAACTGAAATATATCTCTATATATCTATAACATCTAACTAACATGACTATAAGCACGACTATTATAGATGATTATCTATTAACCTATATTTCTTAATTATATATTACATTTTTAAATGAACTACACAAACAAGGTACCTTAATCAAGGGCAGAAATATACATATAACAAGATTGACCTTAAATTTATATCAATAAACCAAGATCTATACCAATGTAAATTATTCATATTTATATCATATCCCCCTTTAAATGTAAAAGAACATTTATAAACAATATTTGGGACTATGGGCTTAGTTTTTTCTCTCCAAACTGCTTCGTGCTGTATGGGGCCACTGTTGATCAGGTTTTTCATGGTGTATCCTGTGTGCTAGATTCATCTTAGTCAGCAGTTGGGTGAAGTAATTTTTTGAGAGTGTTCACGGCAACCTTTCAGGAGGCCTTAGTCCATGAAACCATATTGGTGTAGAAGCAATCCAGTGGTTCTCATCTTCTGTGAAAACAAAAGAAGAACCTCTTTTCCAAAGCACCATATCCTTAGACCCAAATTTGGAAGTCAAGATACCTTTATAATATACATGCTGGTTTAGCTTAGCAGTCAATACAATGAAATGTCTCTCTGTACTTAGCTCCTTCACAGTCAAAAAATTAAAAGAAAACAATAATACACATACTCCAGACTCTCTGTGAATTTTCCATTTTTATGTGGCTTATTTTTCATTACTTCTTTTAAACTATGACTATCTGTACTCTGTTTCTTTAAAGACTTTACCCTTCTTTTTTAAAAGGCATTACCTTTATTTTTATGACTCTCTATACTCTCTTCTTCTCTCTTTCAAGCCTACATACTTTTATCCAACACTGATAAATTTAGAGGTCTTTTATGTCTAGATCTGTGCTATTGTGAATCTGTAATTCTTTACTGTCCAGAAACACTTTTGCTTTGTGATTTTAAAATGCTAAGCACTTAAGAATCTAAGCTGTGACATTCCTAAGTCAAATATAGGTATTGCAGGCTTGCCCCACCCAGTCCAGCATGGCAGAGCCACTTGCACCCGTGAGAGCCAAGTACAGTGCCACAGTTCCAGGCACAAAGTGAGTCCACATTGCCATCAAGCAAGCTGGAGCATTTTGCTCACAAATCCCATCCAAATACTCTGTCTTCCAAAAGAGTCAGAGGTCATGCTGGCAGCACAGCCCAGAAAGTTGGTATTTCAAAACTGCCACTTTTTTCTGCTGCGGTTGCTGAGTCAGGAAAGCCTCAAAGTAACTGCAGCAAGCTGCCAGCAAACTGCAAGCTGTGTTAAACTCTCTCTCTATGTTTTTTGTCTAGAATTTGTTTTTTAAGCCCTCTCAGGTTTTACTTGGATTTAGTTGACCACGTTGGAGAGCCAATTGTTACAAGAATAGGCTGCTTGTTTGTCCCAGCCACCCAGCTAGCTCACACCCAAAATAACTACCCAGAAAGTGTATTAATTTAAACACTGCTTGGCCATTAGCTCTAACTTTTTATTGGCTAAATCTTACATGTTAGTTTAACCCATCTCCATTAATCTGTGTATCGCCATGTGGCTGTGGCTTACCAGCAAGGTTCTAGCTGGTGTCTGTGGCCTCTTTTTTCATTAATTGTTGTTTGTGTTTGCATATATATGTATATACATATACATATATATATGATGTTTTTGTTTATATTCTTAAATATAACCTGTTCAGTCTGTTTGGTGTTATTTATACATATGTTTTCATGTGTGTTCTTCCTTGGGGAAGACTATTTGCCCTACTCTCATTATCCTTAGTTGCCTATTGTTCTTTGTGTAACGTTGAGGCATCATGTGCTGTCCCCATTTACTTTAGCATGTCAATTTTTGTTGTTCTTATTCAGTTCATTTTTATGTTGGTAAGACTTTATAGGTATAGGTTTTGATATTCCTAAGAGACAAGAGTCACAAAACAAGTTCTCTGTTCTTCTAGCTTTTATTTTCTTTGTGCACCCTCTTCCACAGTGATTCCCAGAGACTTAGTTATGGGATGAAAGAACCTAAATAGTCACTTTATAAAACCAGCATAATCCCTGTATACATTCTAAATCTATGTCGTTATGTTCACAGATAAGTGTAGTCTTCATCCCTCAGCAAGGAAACTTCTTTTTGCAATAGACAGATACCCCTACAGAAAACCACAATCAATCAAATTGCAGAGTTGCACATCCCAGTCCCAATGGAAATATCAATAATACAATACTCCCAACTTTTGTTTCTGCACAGGGGTGCCATGTGGTACTTGTATCACATATAGTTGAAAAGACTATTTTTTCTCCATGAAATTGCTGTATTGGTGTGGAAAGTCCTTATGTATATGTGCTGCTTTTATTAGAAAATGAATAAATAAACTGTTTTGGGTTCATAGCAGGGCAGAACAGAGGTAGGTGGGGAAAACTGAACTGAATGCTTGGAGAAAAAGGCAGAGTCAGGGAGAAACCATGGAGCCACAAAAGGGGAAAGATATGAGCTGCCAGCTGGAAACTTGCCTGTAGGCCATGAGCCTCATGGTAAAATATAAAATGATCAAACTGGGTTAATTCTAGATATAAGAGCTAGCTAGCAATATGCTTAAATGACTGGCCAAGAAGTGATTTAATTAATACAGCTTCTGTGTGGTTATTTCAGGTCTGGGCAGCCAGTAATGAACAAACAGTCTCCAACAACAGATTGGCTCACCAATGTGGGTTGACTAAATCTACTTTTAAAAAAGCCTGAGAAAGCTTAAAAAGGAATTCTAGAAAAAAAAAAAAAGAGAGTTAAGCACAGCTTCTTGGTAGCCAGCATTTTACTGGCAGCATGCCACAGTTCCTTTAAGAGAAATCTTCTTGATTCAGTGGTAGAAAACAAAAACCCTCAAAACCAAAAACCAAACCAAAACAAAGAAAAAAACCCACATGGTTTCAAAATGGTAGGATCCTGGTTTGCCAGAACAAATGGCTCTGACTCTTTTGGGAGATCTGGTCAACAATCATTTAAATGGGATTTGTGAATAGAGTGCTACAATATCCTTGTGGCATGATTGAGCATACTTTGGATACCCCAAAGTGGTATTACTGGGTCTTGAGGAAGGTTGTTTCCTAATTTTCTGAGAAATCACAACACTGACATCCAGAGGGGCTGTACCAGATTACATTCCCACCAGCAATGCACATGTGTTCCTTTTCCCCCACAACCTCTCCAGCATAAGTCATCATCAGTGTTTTTGATCTTGGCCATTCTTACAGGTGTAAGATGGAATCTCAGAGTTGTTTTGATTTGCATTTCTCTGATGACTAAGGATGTTGAAAATTTCCTTAAGTGTCTTTCAGACATTTTAGATTCATCTGTTGATCTGTACTCCATTTTTAAATTGGGTTATTTGTTCTTTTGTTGGCAAATTTCTTGAGTACTTTGTATATTTTGGAGATCAGACCTCTGTCTGATGTGGGGTTAGTGAAGACCTTTTCTCATTCTGTAGGCTGTCGTTTTGTCTTGTTGACCATGCCCTTTGCTTTATGGAAGCTTTTCAGTTTCAGGAGGTCCCATTTATTAATTGTTTCTCTCAGTGTCTGTGCTACTGGGGTTATATTTAGTAAGTGGTTTCCTGTGCCAATGCATTCAAGTTACTTCCCACTTTTTCTTCTATAAGGTCCAGTGTGGCTGGCTTTATGTTGAGGTCTTTGATCCATTTGGACTTGAGTATTGTGAATGGTGATAGATATGGGTCTATTTTCATTCTTCTACATGTTGATATACAGTTATGCCAGCACAACTTATTAAATAGGCTTTCTTTTTTCCATTTGATTTTTTTTGCTTCTTTGTCAAAAATTAGGTGTTCATAGCTTTTCTGATTAATAACTGGGTCTTCTATTTGGTTCCATTGGTCCTCTTGTCTGTTCTTATGCCAATATCAGGCTGTTTTCAGTACTGTAGCTCTGTAGTAGAGTTTGAAGTCAGGGATTGTGATGCCTCCAGAAGTTCTTTTATTATACAGGATTGTTTTGGCTATCCTGAGTTTTTTGCTTTTCCATATGAAGTTAGTACCATTCTTTCAAGGACTGAATATTTTGTGGGATTTTGATGGGCATTGTGTTGAATCTGTAGATTGCTTTTGGTAAGACTGCCATTTTTACTATGTTAATTCTGCCTACCAAAGAGTATGGGAGATCTTTCTACTTTCTGGTGTCTTTTTCAATTTCTTTCCTCAAAGATTTAAAGTTCTTGTCATACAAGTCTTCCACTTGTTTGTTTAGAGTTAGTCTGAGATATTTTACTATTTGTGGTTATTGTAAAGGATGTTGTTTCTCTGATTTCTTTCCCAGCCATTTTATCATCTATATACAGGATAGCTACTGATTTTTTTGAGTTAATCTTTTATCTTGCTACATTACTGAAAGTGTTTGTGGGTTGTAGAAGTTCCTTGGTAGAATTTTTGGGATCGTTAATGTAAACTATCATATCATCAACAAACAGTGAGAGTTTGACTTCTTTTCCAATTTATATCCCCTTGATTTCCTTTTTGATATCTTATTGCTCTAGCTAGAACCTCAAGAACTATATTGAATAGATATGGAGAGAGTGGACAACCTTGTCTTGTTCCTGATTTCAGTGGAATCACTGGGAGTTTCTTTCTATGTAGTTTGATACTGGCTGTTGGCTTGCCATATATTGCCTTTATTATGTTTAGGTATGTTCCTTGTATCCCTGCTTTCTTCAAGACCTTTATCATGAAGGGATGTTGTGTTTTGTCAAAAGCTTTTTCGGCGTCTTTTAAGATGATCATGTGGTTTTTATTTTTCAGTTTATTTATATAATAAATGGTGGATTACATTGACAGATTTTTGTATGGTGAACCATCCCTGCATCTGTGGGATGATGCCCACTTAATCATATTGGATGATGATTCTGATGTGTTCTTGGATTCAATTTGCCAGTATTTTATTTAGTATTTTTCCATCAATGTTCATGAATTAGATTGGTCTGTAATTCTTAGTAATGTCTTTTTGTGGTTTGGGAATCAGGGTAATTGTAGCCTCATAAAAAGAGTTTGGCAATGTTCCTTCTGTTTCTATTGTGTAGAATAATTTGAGGAGTATTGGTATTAGTTCTTCTTTGAAAGAATTATAGAATTCTGAGCTGAAACCATCTGGTCCTGGACTTTTTTTTGGTTGAGAGACGTTTGATGACTGTTTCTACTTCTTTAGCCATTATAGGTCTGTTTAATTTGCTTAGAATATGGCATTTAAAATGTTTTAAGAACTTAGGACTTTTTATGACAATAAGGCACATCTGCTTCTGGCAGCACCAATCTACTTCAAGAGGAAGATGGGCATCAAAGAGGCTCCTATGGAGTTTCTAGCCATTTTGGCAAGAAACTGCTCTTCCCTGGACTGCTTGATGCTATTCTGTGTGAACTGGACATGCAGGACCCACAAAAAAATGACTGCTGAACTTGCCTAAATGTGAAATGATTCTTCAGGGTCCCTACTTTATGAAAGAGTCTGCAAGACATTATGCAAGACATAGAAGAAAACAACTGATGGACTTTGCCATTACAAGGCAAAACAGATCTTTACATTTCCTGCTTCATTGAAAAGTCTCTTGGATACTATGAGTCTCTGGACTGAAGATTGAATGCCTCAATGAACTTTGGGTGATTGTCCAGGTAGTGAGATGTCTCTGTCAATTCTAGAGTTTTGGAAGTTACTTACAATGCACTTCCTGTTTGCTTAGGTAATTTACACCCTCTTGAGTCTTTGATGGAGTTGAAGAATAGATATATATATATATAATTATAGTTTTCCTTAGTTATGGTAAAATATGAAGTAGATATCAATATTGTAACTGAAATTCTTGCTTGATAACTCTTTTGTTATATGTAACTTTACTATGTTAATGTTAAAACCGTCTTTTTTATTTAAACAGGAAAGGAAAAATGGTGTGAGAAGTCCTTCTGTATATGTGTTGCTTTTATTGGTTAGTGAATAAAAAACCTGCTTTGGGCCTATAGCAGGCAGAACAGGGGTAGGTGGGGAAAACTCAACTGAATGCTAGGAGAAAGAAGGAAGAGTCAGGAAGACACCATGTAGCCACAATGGAGCCACCAGAGGGGAAAGATGTGAGCTGCCAGCTGGAAGCTTGCCTGTATGCCATGAGCCTAATGGTAAAAGATAAAATAATACAAATGGGTTAATTCTAGATGTTAGAGCTAGCTAGCAATATGCTTAAGTGATTGGCCAAGCAGTAATTTAATTAATACAGCTTCTGTGTGGTTATTTTGAGTCTGGGCATCTAAGAAAAAACAAACAGTCTCCAACAACACTGTCACTCCTTTGTCAAAGTCTAGTTGATCATATTTATGTAGGTCTGTTTCTATATTTTATACCAGTGATATATTTCTTTATTCTTTTCCCCATGCTGTACTATTTAGATTACTATAAATCTATAGGGCATCTTGATATTGGATAGGGTAAGCCATCAGATTTTGTTTCTCTGATTTGGTGTTTTGTGATGGATCTAATGAATGCTTGATGTCCAGAAAGTCAATTTCTAAATAATATTAATAAGCTTCATAAATAAAGGTACTCATTCCATAGAAAAATGTCAGAGAAGGACTCTTCATTTCCACCCCAGTTGAAGGGACATATTTCAACACATACTCTAACTACCATATAAGGTTTTAAGTAATATTTCATCTTACCATAAGTGTCTGTGACTTTTCACCAGTAGTTCCCTCAAGGGACAGGTTAAGGAGAGTGCCCACATTTGTTGACGACTTATTTCTTGATCCTTCCCAGATTTGGATTCTCATATTCATCTTTCATTGTAGAAGTACCCATTTCACATCTAAGTATCTGCAGAGAAAAATTGATGTGTTTTTGTATGTATCAGTTCCAGGACTCTTCAGAGTCCTCTGGATTACCCTGTTATCTCTAGAGGATGAATTGGGGTGAGGGAACAAATGCCGGTGCCTGAGTCAAGTTCTCCAATTAGAGATAAAGATCAGTTTGTTGCTGGACATGCATTAGCATATCAGTGGAGTTCTCTTAAAAATCCAATGTCTATCTCAAATTTATGATAGAAAAGATGCACTCACACTCTAGAGGAGACCTGCCATCATCAGTGTGTCATCTCTTCTACAGGCTGGCTGGGGCAATGGAGCTATATCTTGAAGTACTAAGGCTTCTGCTTCTTGGCAGTAAGATCTGAGAGGAAATCTGAAAGTTTCAGGAAGGTAAGGCTACTTTGTTCTTATTATTTTTTAACATTGGTCCATTAGTTGAATATTAAGGGAATAGAGAAAATACTCATTAAAATGGAGCTACATGAGAATATGCATGCGGGAGTTCCTTTCTCCAGGCATCTACACTTTGTACCATGTTATAAAGGGCTCCTCAAGTCAGGCACCACATTTCTTCCCAACCAATATCTACTACTCCTTATTGAGAACATTCCTTCCCTATCTACAGTTGTTTCATGCTGTGGATCATGTACAGCAAGTTCATTTTGCTTTTTTCTTTGTCCCATCTACCTGGAACACTCTTCTTGACTGTGACATGGTTTGGCTACTCTGTAGATGTTTCCTCTCAGAATCTTCTGTGTGGAGTTCATCTTTAGTCACATTCCCTTCTATTTTTTCATCATTTAACACCACAAATGTATTAATTATCTTAACTTTTTAAAATGTTAGCACCATCAAGGCATATACATGGGTGTCTCTTGAGTTCTGTATTTTCAGGCCTATGATTCCATAGGTACTTCAGGAAAATTTCAGAACTACTTTTTAACATTTGCTTATATTCATTGACAATGGCAGCAATGGATATTGAATGCTTCATGAGCTCCTGACTTTCGCCTCTGCATTTTATTTGTATCAGTCATCACATAATTCCAATTCTGTGATAGGAATCATTACCCTTAGTTGAAAGACCCAAAACAGAACTACCTAGGTTCTCATGAGAACATGACATTATTTGTAGATAAATTTATCTCTTTGGACTTTTGCTGTCATTTTGCACTTTTGAGCTACATAAATAAGTGTTCATTCAATAGATGAAAGTAGCATCTACATACAACACAGAGAATCAGATATTTTAGATGCCTTTAAGAAGATAGTAAATGAAGGAAGGTTGCTTGGCCACTGGTTGGATCCCTGGCCACCAAGACCCCAGAAATAATCATACAGAAACTTTATTAATCAAATCACTGCTTGGCCCAATAGCTCTAGCTTCTTATTGGCTAACTCTTACAACTTAATTTAACCAATTTCTATTAATCTGTTTGTCACCATGTAGCTGTGGCTTACTGGGTAAAGTTCCATCTGGCTCCTTTGGGGCTACATGGCTTCTCTCTGATTTCCTTTCCCTGCCTACTTATTTTCCCCTATAGCTCTGCTATAGGCCCAAAGCAGTTCCTTTATTAACCAATGGTATTCACAGCATACAGAAGGGAATCTCACATTACCTCCCTTTTCTGTTTAAATAAACAGGAATGTTTTAACTTTAACATAGTAAAATTATATATAACAAAACAGTTATCAAACACAAATTATAGTTATAATATTTATATTTCCTTTATCTTTTATCATAACTAAGGAAAACTATAAGTATAAATTCTTCAACTCAGTCAAAGACTCAAGAAGGATATGATATTACCAAAGAAAACAGGAAGTGCATTGTAAGCTACTTTCAGAACTCTAGAAATGACAGAGACATCTCACTGCCTGGACAGTTACCCAAAGTTCTTCTGTACCATTGGGGAAACCATCTTCCATAGTATCCAGCAGACTTCTCCATGAAGCATGAAATTTCAAAGACAGTTCCACCTATATTAGCAGTTTGTCAGTCACTTTCTTCTGTGTCCTGCAGAATGTCTAGCAGACTCTTTCATGAAGCAGAAGCCCTAAAGGATCACCTCACCTTTAGGCAAGTTCAGCAGTCATTTCTCTGTAGGTCCTTCATGTCCAATTTATCAAAGAGTTCATGCAAGAGCAGTTTCTTGCCCAAATGTCTTGCAAACCCCATAAGGATCCTCTTTAATGCCCATCTTCCTCTTGAAGTAGATTGGAGCTGCCAGGAGTATATTTGTTTCACTGTCATGAAAAGTCCTAAGTTCTTAAAACATTTTAAATGCCATATTCTGAAGGTCTTTTGAAAGATTTGAAGAATACCTAACTGAAAAATATCTCTATATATCTAGAAAACCTAATTAACCTGGTATGGCTTGGACATGATGGAGGAAGAAGAGGTCAGGGTAGGATTCTGGATAGTACTAAACAGGCCATTCGATCAGAGAGAAAAGTAGAAAAATAGACTGTAGTCAAGGAGCATATTGAACACTGGAATATTGATGTAGGGTTTTTGAAGCATTTTGATAAGTACTATTTACATGTGACCATGCTGTAAATATGTGTCATATTCCCTAACTTTGTATCACAGAATATGCAGATGCAGAAAAGGTATATGACTTATCTGAAGTTTCACAGGCAAGGAAGGAGTTTGGCAGAGATCTGCATCTTATTCAGAAGTTTAATTTCTTTTTATTTTCCACAAAGGTGTTTGCTCAGTATCTACCATACTTCTGACACTGCTTTAGATGTTCACAGAAAGACAAGGCATCTGACCATCTGGATCTCAAATCCCCCCTCTAAACTATTAGAACTTCTTGTTAGGACCCTAATTCATTGATCAGAAAGTGACCATACCTTTCACAGTAACAAGATGTTTATGGAGGAAGATGTTTTACAACTGTAGCTTACCAGAGCCAGCATTTGTGGAAAGTACAATATTTAATCAATTATCCCTTAAGACAGTTACTGCAGCTACTATCTTATATATAAAGAAACTGAAACTTAGTTGGTTCACATGGATAGTTAGACATGGATTTGCAGTGATGAAAGTATCATACTGCTCATATAAAATATCCTGACAAAAGGCAATGTTGGGGAGAAAAGGTTTATTTCATCTTATGATCCAGGTTATAATATGTGAATAATTTAAAGCAGGAACTTTAAGCATATAGTCACATTACACTTTCAGGTAAGAGCAGAGAGAAACAAATGCATTCATGTGACTTTCTTCACTCTTCTTACATGGTTCAAGAACCTCTGCTTACGGAATGGTGCTGTGTACAGTGGTCTAGGTCTTCTCACATCAATTAACTACTTAAGATGGTCCTTGAAAGAAATGCTTAGATAACAACTCAATGTGCAGAGTTCTCATTGAGATTCTCTTCCCAGGTCATTCTAGTTTATGTCAGGTTGGCAACACTAACCATCTCTGAGGATCTAACTTTGGAGCTTAAGCCCTTGATTACACAGCCACAGAAACTCATTAGAAATTGTATTGTGTGGTGCAAAGAAATAAAGAAAGCAGGGATGCATTCAAGAGTGGGATTCAGAAATGGAAATTCTGTGGGAGCTATGACATTCCTTCCTTTAATAATGATTAACAGATTGAAGATCTGTGGGGTTTTCAGGCACTGTGGGTTAAGTTAAAGACCTTCTTTTAAAAGATTGTGAAGTTATCAATTAAAAATTAACTTGACTCAATATTTCTGTCCAAATGGATACAAATTGAATTCTAAATATTCTTAAAAATATTCACAAAGGTAAGTTAAAGCAAATGAAGTATTTAATAATAATGATGATGATGATAAAGAAATAAAATGATGATAATAATTAAATTTAGGACTAAGCTCCAAATTCTTTAAGCTAATCTAGAAAGTTGTTTGGGAAGTGTGTGGGAGGAAAGAAAAACATTCATATCCTCAATATTCTATGCAGAAGAAGCTTCCTACAAACATGAAAAGAATTGGAGGAAACTCATTAGCAGATGAAGGACTTACAGAAACTTGGAAGGATAAAGTTTCAGTACATAAAGCCAAGTGGATGTCTTGAAAGACATGTAATTGGAAAAAGAAGTTAAGTAAAATTGAGAATTAAACACCAGTTTCAGTTCCAATTAGGACTGAAAAGAACAGGCAATTAAAAACTGCAGCACAGAAACTCAGAAATCTCTATAAAAGTGCAGTCACAACAAAAACTAGCTCAGTTGTGATGAATATTTGATAACTTTTAGCATCCACCTATGCAAGCATTGAAGATAAAAATATACTTGAAATTATTAAATATCACTCACTTTTTAATATGGAAGTTAAAAACATTATATTGACAGCAAAACATTCAGAGATCATTTTAAAGGGTGAAAATGCTAAGTATAATAAAAATGAAGATGTTGGTATTTTATTTAGAATTTGAAAATAACTGATGAGATATGTACCTGGCACAGTAGTTATCATTGTCTGTTATCTTGACATTTCTATTAATATAACTGACTTCTTTATGTCCTACTTTTATAACACATTTTATGAAAACTCTTTTCAAAAAAGAATTAAAACAATTAGATAGATAGATGATAAATTATTGATAGAGTTTAGTTAGCTAGCAGATTCATATTATAGACCTGTAATTTTATATTATTAAGAAAAGAAATAGGTATCTGGTTTGAGGTTTGTGGGGTTAATGATCAGATAGTAATATTACATAGGCTTGAAATAATTCCTACTATAAAGCCAAGTCAATTAGTTTGAGGAATTTGCTTTATTTGGTGTTCTTCACCTGCTACCCAGAAGAATACTTAACATAAAGCAGACACATATAATAATGCTAAAGATGGGTGACATATAGGACTATATTGGAATAAAAGTTTATGGTCTGTCAAAATCATGTTGGAGTCAATTAATACAAACTATATTGATTTATTTTAAGATAAAATAGAGGAATAAAGGAACAAAAGACATCATTTTTGTAAAGAAAAAATAGAAAATGGAGATATAAACCTTACCTTATCAGCAATTATGTTTTATAAAAATGAATTAGTAGAACATCATCAAAAATACATACCCCCAGAATGGATACTCTCTCATTGTATTACCAATTCTTTGAATTTGAATGTTTATATAAATTTCTAATGTATTGTTATAAAGATTTCTGTGATATCCTATTAAGTGTTTTCAGAGACATCGAGAAACATAAACTAAGACTCAGATTTCTACGGAATATTTTATTTTGGTGTAAAACAAAGGAGTAAAACCATCCAGAGAAGAGGCGTGGTGGGGGGTTAGAGCAAAGGTAACTGCCAGAGAAGTCTGCTTCTGAGTAAACATGGCTGGGGTATTTAGATAATTTTGTTTTCTTTCTTTTTTTCTTCACTGGCATCTCTAAGGTATCTTTTTTGTTTAATTAGACTTTCTAATAATGTCCTTGGACTTGCTTCGAGTAACCATTGTTTGTAATGTTTACTCTTTATTTTGTAAAACTCTGCCATTCATTATTTCTGCTTGACAACTTCTTGGGTGTAGCTGTGTTGTTTGGCTAGTCATTAAAAAGGGAAATGCAGATCTTTTTTTAATGGCTTGTCTCTCTACCCTAACCAATGCATTTTAGATGCTAAGATTATCCCTCAATATGAAAATAATTTTCATTATAATTCAGTTTAAAATATTTTCTAATTTCCATTGTGATTTCTTTCTCAACTAAAGGGTTATGTAGAAATACACTGCCTAGTTTCTAATCATGCTATAATTGTCTAGCTGTCTTATTAATACTAATTCTTATCTCGTTTCCACTGTGTCCGGAGAGAAAAGAAATTATGTGTCCAGCCTATTGATAGTTTGCTAAAACTTGCTTCATGGTGCAGAATATTATCAGCTTCAGAAAAGAGTGACTTTTTTATGCCCTTGAAAAGTGCCTAAAGTGCTGCTCTATATGTCTTTTGATTTTAAACAATTAAAATGCTCATTTGGAAACTACAATGCTCGTTTGAGCTGGGGTGGGAAGCTTTTTGTAAAAGTCATACTGCCTCTTACATAAAAATCCTACCACAAGTTTAAAGCATCATTTTGGAAATGAGTTTATGAAGTAATAAAAATATTTGTAAAATGACATTGCTATTTTATTTGTTCCACTTATCTTACTAATCTCAGTCATCACAGAACAAGTCTATACCTTGTTTCTCCCCACACCATTGGACATTTTTACTGCATCTTTCTCATTTTCTTTGCCTGCTCTGCATCCTGGGAGTCTGCATGTGGACACATCATTGATTTCCCTTCCCTCTGATTTCCAGATGACATCTGACTAATGGAGAATCCCAGCAGGATATCAAAGAGGGAGAGAATGACAGTGGATTATTTTTTGCTCCCTGTTTCCTTTCAGGAGGTTAAGTGCAGTCTCCAGCATGGGTCCTTTAAGAAAATTTTCTCTGTGTGATCTTGTCCTTTTCTGTTCTAGTGTTTCTTTTCCCTCTCTCCTGTAGAGTAGGATTTCTTGACTTTTGTTATGTTTACCTAGAGGGGCCACCATCATCCTCATATCCCACCATCCCCATCTGTGTCATTGATAACATTATGCTACTTTCTATGGCTGGCAAACACTCCACATACCTTAATAAATGCATCATTTCAGAGTTGGAAGAGAAGATAAATGATATTAAATTTCTTATGCCTAGTGTACTGGCAGAATGTTTAGATTCTGATAGCCTTGTACTTCTAAGCAGTGTGTCATTGAAATCAAGCAGGTTTCTGTCTTTTATAGCATCCCTCACAAAGAAAGGGACACATGTAACAGATTCCAAGGGTCTTTTGGTATTTGCCAGGCAATGTACATCATAGTGTATATGCTCCTCTGACCCAGTTATTGAGTCATTCATAATGATAACTATTTTGAATGAGTCTCAGAACAAAATAAGACTTGTAACAACTGGATTTCTGGTACAGTGTTATGGAGGTTTGAGATGCTCTAGCCCCATTGCTGTTGGAGATATATACAGCAAATGCTGAATATGGATCCTTTGGCAAGGTCCAAAAGGAGCCTTGTACTTGGGGTTTGTAATAAATCCTTCTCCTGTGACAACTATTCTCCATTTGAAAAGCATCACTGGACCCTGTTAAGAACTGAATGCCTAACTATGAGACATGAAGGAACTGTGAGATGTAAGACTTCTTTCATCACCTTGCTGGTATTTGAAATACATTGTCATTTTTCTTTTTCTATTTTTATTTTGTTTTATTTGATTTATTTTATTTTTTAAAAAAGAAAAAAACTATTCTTTCTCATTTTACATACCAATCCTAGTTCCTTCTCCCTTCACTCCTCCCATCCCCTCTTGCTATCCTCCCCACCACCCATCCATTCCTCAGAGAGGGTAAGATACATTGCTCTGAGGAAAGTTCAAGGCTCTACCAACTATAACTAGGCTGAGCAAGGTATCCATCCAAAGCCATCCTAAAAGCCAGTATAAGCAATAGGGATAAGTCCTGGTGCCACTCTCAGTGTCCCCACAGTCTTCCCCAGTCACACAACTATCACCCATATTCATAAGGACTAGTTTGGACCTATTCATGTTCCTTCCCAGTCCAACTGGAGTTGGTGAGCTTCCATTAGCTCAGGTAAACTGTTTCAGTGGGTTCATCATGGTCTTGACCTCTTTGCTCATATTCTTACTGCTCCTACTCTTCAACTGGACTTTGGGAGTTCAGCCCAGTGCTCTGCTGTGGGTCTCTGCCTCTGTTTCTATCAGTTGCTGGATGAAGGTTCTATGGTGACATTTAAGATATTCATCAATCTGAACTGATTGGCAAGGCCAGTTCAGGCACCCTCTCCTCTATTGCTTAGGGTCTTAGCTGGAGTCATCCTTGTGGATTCCTGAGAATTTCCCTAGTGCCAGGTTTCTTGCCAGGTTTGATTGCTCCCTCAATCAAAATATCTCTTTCCGTGTTCTCATCTCTGGCCTTTCTCCATCTTGACTATCCCATTTCCTCAAGTTCTACCTTCCCTTTCTTCCCTCCTCTTTCCCTTCCATCCTCCCTTCTCCCCCCACCCCCATGCTCCCAATTTTGTCAGATGATCTTGTCTATTTCCCTTTCCAGGTGGATCTATGTATTTTTTTTCTTAGTGTTTACCTTGGTACTTAGCTTCTCTAGGATCATGGACTATAGGCTCAATATCTTTTGCTTTACAGCTAGTATCCACTTATGAGTAAGTAAATACCATGTTCATCTTTCTGGGTCTGGGTTACCTCACTCAGGATGTTTTTTTTTCTAGTTCCATCCATTTGCATGCAAATTTCAAGATGCCATTGTTCTTACAGTTGAGGGACTGGAGGGATGGCTCAGCCATTAAAGGCTAGGCTCACGACCACATTTCCACTGGCTTTGTAGCAGCATTACGTTGGAGAGTGTAAATGAAACGTACGAGACTGGGTCTCAACTGTTTTGGCAAAGATAAATCAACTGCACTGCAGGTGGCTCTGGTAGTCAAAGAGTTTCCTCTCCAGCTTGGTGCTTCTCTTTCAGTTTGCATCTTTGACTTCACAAGGACTCTTCTATGACCTGGTTTAATGGTGTATCTGTAAAGTATGAGAGCATAAAGTGAAAATCAATGCTGTCATCCTTTCTTTTTAAAAATTCTTTTTAAAAATTCATATACACATATATTGTGCTTGGACCAAATATAGCCCCAATTCTGCCCCTTCTAATTTCTTCCTATTTCCTTTACCACCTCCTTCCTCAACTTTAAGTGTTCCCTCTTTAAAAAAAAAAACACTGGGTCTATTTAGTGCTGCTTACTTGTACATGTGCATTAGACAATCTACTGAGGATGAATAGTGTCAGTCTTTCTTTTTCTTAAAGTTTTACACTAATTTATTTATTTAGTGTGTATTTGTGTGTGTGTGTGTGTACAGGTGTGCATATGCCAAAGTGCATAAGTGAGAGTCAATGGACAACTTGTAAGTGTTGTTTCTTTCTCTCTACTATGTGAAATTTGGGGTAGTTAGGACTGGTGACAAGTACCTTTACCTTAACTTTGAAGTAGATCCATAAAGTAAAACATCCAGTAAGTAGAAACATAAACACTGCCTAGGTCTAACTCATATGGAAGGCAAGAGAATCTGCCTTAGGAGCAGTGTAGACTCTCTCGGGTTAAGAAGATCTGAAAATTAAGCACAAAATACTCATTCTATAGCAAAGAAAGTGAAGTCTTGCGGTTCAAGTTTCGTTTATTTATTGACTTGGGTATTGTGTGAATATGCATGTGTGTCAGATCTCTCCTTCTTCCATAAGGAACCTGGAGATTGAACTCACGTCTTAAGTCTGGGCAGTAAGCACCCCACTGAGATATTTCACCAGCCCTATCTTTATCTTGTTTCAGATTGATTTTGACACAGGTTCCGTTGTAACCCAGGCTGGCCCCAAATTCCGTGTCACTGTAACAAAATAACTGAGAAAAATAGAAGATGTGCCAGAGGGCTTGCTTGGCCCACATGTCCAGAGGCTACAGCTTATGGTGGCTTCCTTGCTATATAAGGCCCTGGGTGCAGAACATCATGGCATGGTGGAAACATGACAGAGGAGATTTTTTACTTCATGATGACCAGAAAACATAAAGACTAAGACACAAAAAGGCTACAGCACTGATACACTCTTGAAGGACTGCTCCCAGTGAATTAATTTCTCCAACAAGACTCCACCCCCTAATTTTTACTACTTCCTAATAGTGTTACCAAATCATGAATGCATCAACAGAGCAATCTGATGAGTCTATGTGACAGAAGCTTAGCTACCAGTTAGGAACCTAGACTCCAACACCTAAGCCATCTGTGGACCCTTCTCATGCAAACCATGATAGTATTTTCTGTAAACTTCTGTAAAATTATTTTTATTTGAATTCCTTCAACAACCTTTGGCAATATATTCACTAACAATATATAGCAGAGGTGAACATATCATAATGACCTCAATTTTGTATTCTGAATGATGTTAGAGTGAGCCTTAAGTTAAGTTCTTCCTCACTTGTTTCTTCTTCAAACCTGAACATTAAAAAAGATTTTAAGCTTAGATTTGGTAAATTGGAAATGCATCCCAAAATTATATGAATGTAAAAGCATTGATCACGTAATAGGCAGTTGTAATATTTTCTATCTTCATAGTATTGAATATTCATATTTATAAGATTTGTTTTAATCATGTGTATATGTGTGTAGGGTTGTATGTGGGTGTGTGTGCAGGTGCCTGTGGATCCTCCTGGAGTTATAGGCAACTGTGAGCTGCCTGGTGTGTATAATGTTTCTTCTGGAAGAGTAGTACTTGCTCTTAACCACAGAGCCCTTTCTCAAGCCCTGAGTATTCATATTTTAAAACAAAAATTTGCTAATTGTATTGTCTTCAAATTCATTATTACAGGGAGTTAAAGAGATAGGTCAGAAGAAAGGCTTTTGCGGGAGAATGGAGTTCTGTTCACAGCACCCAGGCTGGGTAGATCATAACTGCCTATAACTCCAGGGAATTCAATGTCTTCTGGCCTCTAAAGGAACCAGCATGTATATACACACACACACACATATGCACACACATGTAAAAGTAAATTTATAAAATTGATGTTTTTATAATATTTCCATTCTCTCATTGCTAGTGAGCCGCAACCTTTTCTCATATGCTTGTTTATCAGGTCAAGTTCTCCTGTGAATTTTCTGTACCTTTGGTCATTTTGATCTAGGTCTCACTGTTCTTTTATGTTGATGGATATGAGTCACTTATAGAAAGCCACTATGTCAAGTCTGGTTTTAGGTTTTGCATGTGTTCCTGTTCACACTTTTGAAGTAAAAGTGTGAGTTTTTGAATCTGTTGATCTCTGTATTCTATTTTATTGCTTGAGCTAAGCTTGGGAAGCCCTTACTCTTCTGGAGATAAATTCTTATTCATTTCTCCTTTTCTCTAGGTTTTCTAAGGTTTGGGTATTTTAAAGTATTTAATTGTATAACACATCTGGAACTGATTTCTCTGCATAAACTGAAGTAAAGTCCTAAAATTGATGTTCCCCTTAAATTGCTATAATGGATCCCAACACCACTTGTTAAATACTTCTCCTTTTCTCATTGATGTATTATTATGTATCAAATGCACCACTGTACTGCTATCTATTTCTGGACTATCTATTTTGTACTATTGATTTTTCTATTTCTATGCCAGCATGGCACAAAGAAAAGAAACTTCTTCAGGTGTGTTTATAATAAGACACATAAGAAGGAGATGGTATGACCATTTGAGGCCAATTAGAAAATCTTGAGTAACCAAGTAAAACTCATATTCTTCATTTTTTTACTTTCCTGCTAAGGAGATATTTATTTAAACACAGCAACTCAACAAGCTCACAGTCAGTGAGTAACAGCTGCTTTAAAAGATGAGTGTAAATCTTCTAGCTTGAATAAGCGATAGTGTCTTCTTTGGTTCAGAAACTGTGTCTGAGCCTTTAATAAATGATCTTGTTCAACCTTCAGGCAAATGCTTTGTGGGACATTCCTTGTTATCTCATCTTTCAGGTCCTTAGGATTTTTAAGGCATCTGTAGCCCAACCAGGATTCAGTAGACCTCAAATGGTGAACACAGAATACAGTATTTCCCTGACTCCACCCTTTTCCAATATCAGAGCTATCATAGCATTCTTTACACTCTTTGCAAATCAGACTGTTATTCCAAGTCATGTAAAGGAAGAGGGACAATGCTGGGTAACTCACGAAAGACAATTTTTTTTTCTCACCGTTTTGGAACCCGAAGCTCATGATCAAGATGCCTGCAGCTTGGTGACTGGTGAGACTTGCTCTCTTGATGTGGGATTTCCCTCTGTATGCTGTGAATACCATTGGTTAATAAAGAAACTGCTTTGAGCCTATAGCAGAGCAGGGTAGGACAGAACTAGGACAGAAAAACTAAATTGAATGCTGGGAGAAAGAAGGGCAGAGTCAGTGAGATGCCATGTAGTCCCCTCAGAGACAGACACCAGACAGAACTTTACCCAGTAAGCCACAGCCCCCTGGCAATGCACAGATTAATGGAGATAGGTTAATTTAAGATATGACTTAGCCAGAAATATGCTTAAGCCATTGGCCAAACAATATTGCAAATAATGTAGTTTCTGTGTGATTATTTCTGGTTTGAGCAGCCAGGAACAAACAAGCAGCCTCCCTACTATACTCTCTGTTTCTGAAAACAGCAAAATGATAGAAAGGCTGGCCTGTCCCTCCTAGTACTTTTATAAACTGCTAATCTCATCTTTGAATTTAGGATTAAGTTTCATCAAAAATTTTGGAGATTATGCAAACATTCAAACTATAGAATTTCTCCAGGGCACCTGAAATTCATGTTCTATGTATAGATGAGATGTGTTCATTCTATCCCAATAGGTCTTCAAACCTTCATTGGCTATAGCATCAGCTTTAAAATCTAAGTCCAATGTCTCCCCTAAATATCTAAGTTGGATATGGGTGAGATTCAAATTCAGTTGACCTTGAGGGAAAACTTCCTCTCCAGCTACAGCACTTGGATTGAAGTAAATTCTTTCTTTCTAAAACAAAACTATGCCTATGAAGAGAAGACAGTCTTCTGCCCCCAGTCACTCTGCTGTTTGGAGCAGTGGCCATTGGGCTGTGCATTGCCACGAGTCACTCCATTTTAAAATTACTCCATTTAAGTAAAGTGCTCAAGTAGAATGATTATGAATCTTATTTGTGCAAGAAGAAAAATTACTATCTATTCATAACAACCATGAAATACAAATTGATAATTCACTAATTTGTTACCATAAAAATAACCACCTGTGAACTTATCAAATTAAATTAGGGGTATATGGACATATGTACTTATCAGGAGAATATCAGAGAAATGAGGAATGTGAGCTTATCAGTTGTACCAAATTAATGAATAATGCACCCTCTTACTCAAAACATACCATTCAAGGGGCCACTAACATAGTGACAGTATTGACCTTCCTGTCATTTTGCCATATATCACAGCCCCTGCTTAGGTGACTTGCCAAGGTGGTGACCTCCCGATTCTATTCCCAAACTTCAGATCATTGCTGCCTTGACCTTTTGGGAGCTTCAGATATCTATATTCTCACTTGATAGCTTCATATTCTGGCATCTGTGTCATTGGAGATTGGCATAGGAGGTCCTTCTGTTTGTGTGTTTCTTTCATTGGTTAATGAATAAAGAAACTGCCTTGGCCTAGTTGATAGGGCAGAACTTAGGTAGGTGGGGGAGACAGAACTGAATTCTTGGAGGAAGAAAGCAGGGTCAGAGAGAAGCCATGGATCCTCTACTTCTAACCGCTCTGATGGATGCTGGTTAGAATCTCCAGTAAGCCACTGCCACATGTCGATACACAGATCAATGGAGATGGGTTAAACTAATATGTAAGAGTTAGCCAATAAGAAGTTAGAGCTAATGGCCAAGCAGTGTTTTAATTAATACAGTTTCTGTATGGCTATTTCTGATGTAAGCTAGCCCAGCAACTGGGACAAACAATCGGCCCTCTTCCTTGTAACAGGAGATGGGTTTGGCAACTTCTGCCTGATCCCAGCAGGGATTATTTTGATTGGCTCTTACCCCTGCCTTTGGCATTGTTTCCTTAAATACTGTATAACTTCTCCCTTTCCTAGTCTTTCTGTAGCATATATAACAATATAATATGCATCTTTGCAAGAGGTGTGATGTATGATTTTAGGGTTCCAGTAATTAAGGTACTAATTAAGACTGAGTGGACTAAAGAAACTGATCAGCATGTATATAAACTTCAAAGTAAATTAAGGTACTTGGTAAGCAAATGAAGTTGATGGTTCTTGCAGATTTATTGTTAGTTAACAAATCCTGATTATGGACATGTGTCTCCCATCTGTGTTAATGGCACAACTTTCTTACAGCACTTAGGCAAGCATGAGGTGGACATTCTCATTCTGAGGTGAGAAATAGGAGTTAAGAAAGGAATTACAAGTTCCAAATAATCCCTAAATTCATTACGACAAACATGAAACTGAACATACTATAATCTTATTGACCTATGGAAGGGGGTGAATCTTCAAGGCTTAACAGAACATGAGACTACTGTGTTACTGGGTCAAGCCCACTTAAACCTATCACAGGCTGGATGGACTCTTATGCCTGCAGCTCTCCTAAGCTGTTAGTGAATGCTATTCTGGAGTGCCATGGGGTAGCTTTGCACCCATAGCTCCACTTGGCATTACCTGACTGGGAGCTTTCTCTGGTAGCTCCATCCCTATGGCAATTCCCCAGCTGGGCCTTCAGGATCTCTGGGTTATCTTTGAAGTCTAGATGGAAGCAGCCTTGACTCTACAGATGAAAAACACTGATGCTGATAGAGTCAACCATACAGACACCACCAAAGTCTACCACTTGTTTTCCTCCAGAGGACCAGTCTTGGTTATATTGATATGCTGGAATTCATTAGCAGAAGCTTAAGGAAACTATCATAAGCAAGACTCAAGCTCTTACACATACCTTAGGCCAACGAACCTTCCTAATGTGACCCTTTAATACAGTTTCCCATGTTGTGGTAATCTCAATTATAAAATTATTTTTGTTGCTACTTCATAACTGTAGTTTTGTTACTCCTATGGATTGTAATGTACATATAATATACATGCTTTCTGATGGTCTTAGGTGAACCCCATGAAAGGGGTCATGACCTACATGTTGGTAACTGCTGCTCTAGGCCCTTCCCTTGAAATCACTTTACTCTCAAGGCTTTACAATTCTATGTCGTGATGACTTAAGTCATCTCCAAAATCCTTCTGAAATTCCTCGCTTCCTTCCTTATTTTTCTTCCTTTCCTTTTCTTTATTTCTTCCTTTGCATATGTATGTGTGGCTGTATATGTGAGTATATGTTCAGATTTCTGTGGGTGTACATAATGTATATGTATTCTTGTTTATGTATGCATGCATGAATCTTGAGGCTAGAAGATGACCTTTGGTTTTGTTCCTTGGGAGCTGTTCTGGCCAGCAAGCCCCAGGGATCTTGCTTTGTGTTTCTCTGACATTGGTATTATAAGTGTCTCACCACACTTGAACAACCAGAATGTGGATTCCATTAAAAGAAGTTCTTGGTTTTGTCACTGAGTTTCTAGTGCCTAGTATATATTTAAGATTGTGTAAATTGTTGAAGAATAAATGAATGAACAAACATCTCCTTCCCATATCTCTTTTTTAGAAAAAGATATTCTTATTATTCATTCAAGTAACTTTGATTTATATTGTACTATACATGTTTGACTTACATTTCATTTTTTTCTTGGCTCGGTAGATTATTTGCACAGCAAAATTAAAAGAGTTCTCAGAAATAGTTGCTTCAGCCTCCCATTAATGTGAAGTTCCATTTTATAGCCTCCTGGACAGATGGACAGCCAGATTCATCTAGATACCTCCAGTCACGGGAGACAAACACACCATAGTTGTGGTGATTAGGCACATTCTATTTGATTAGATTGCATATTCTCGCAAGAAACAGAACATTTATCTTAAGATGGACTTATAATACTGAAAGCTAATCAACTTATTGTTTTAGAGGTTCAAAGTTCGTGAAAGATTTTATTGTAATTCAGGTCAAAAGTTTACAGTATCCTCATGTCTCTCACCTCACTGCTTATAATTCCTTATGCTAAATGTGATTCTCCTTGGGCTATATCTTTTTCCCTTCTTTCTTTTTAATATTAATAGATGGGAAGTTCAGTTTTAGGGCCTTTTAACCACATATCATCATTATTTTGTGAAAGAGAAAAGAACCTTTAGCCTTTACACTAGAACAAGTCAAGAGATTTGCCCTGGTTAGATCTGTTAAGACCTATAATCCAAGAGTTGAGATTGTGGGACATGGTTACTGATTTAGTCAAGTTAAAGGCTCCAAGGACATTGTCATGTGGAGGGTCAGTGTATGAGGTAACCCAGTTTTAGGAGTGCATTTCAAGTAAGCAGCATGCACTAAACAGTCTTGGTGACCCTATAGTTATACCACACTTCTAACAGAAAGCAGACTTATTCCAGTGTCTATTCTTCTGCCATGCAGTGCACGTGACTCAAACAAGTAACTTTATTCCCTGGCTAAAGTCCATAAATAACCCCTGATTTGTCTTATATAATTATTATATGAGATGTCCCACAATAATTCTGGGGTCTAATGATCTAAACTGAACCAGTTTTGAACCAATGCTTGAAACATTATAAAGAATTATATCCTGTGCTTTGGAAAGAGATTTGTCTTTCTCCATGATAAAGATGAATAAGGAGAGTGTATAATTCTCACTTATTCCAGCAATCATTTATGACTTTCATGGATATCCTTAGAATAAAGCCACCACCACAACCAGAAGAAAAGGCATGGTGATTAACAATATTCTTGAGCTCCCCAAAATTCCATACACAGATTCAACTCTAGGTCCCATTTCCAGTGATGCTGTCTCTGTTATTTAATTTCCCTTTTGTTAAGATTCTGTTTGTTTGAAACATAATTGTCCTTAGTGATGTCAATATCATGGAAGGTAGGGATGTAGTCAACAGGTAAGAACATGCTTTTGGGATTCCTTTACATTTTACCCTTCGTCTGTTCTTTAATGATGTAAGGGTAAGTATCTTCCCACATGCCCACTGTTTCAATATATACTTAGATATGTACTCAAGGAAATAAGATCCCTTGAAAACTTTCCATCAGCTTTAACATAAACCTCTTTATCTTCTTCATATTTCTTCAATGCAAATGCCATAAGCTTTAGCATTATATGCAAAGTGTGTTCCAGACAGTTTGGATAAAATGAGAACAGTGGTTCAGTAAGCTATAATTAAGATTTGTGTATGGAAAAAAAGCTGGACTAGGTGTAGTTATAATGGACTTGGGCCCAATATCCACCCACTTTACACAAGCTTTTAGCTGCATTAAACTCTTACTTTCTCCTTGATAAAATGGGAATAATAATTCCTTTTTACTACAAGCATTTTCCATACAAATCAGATGAAATAACATGGGTAAAATTACTCCCAAAATAGTAAAACTAACAAATATCAGAGAATGATTAATGTTTCTTCAAATGGTATCAGCTTCCTTCAGCAAATAATGCTGCTATGAACATAATTGAACAAATGTCCTTGTAGTATGATTGAACATCCTTTGGGTACATGCCCAAAAGTGGTATGGCTGGTTCTTGAGGTAAGTTGATACCCAGTTTCTGAGAAATTATCATACTTATTTCCACAGTGGCTGTGTAAGTTTGTATTCTCACCAACAATGGAGGAGTATTCCCCTTACTCTACATCTTCTCCAGCATAAGCTATCATTGATGGTTTTGATCCTAGCCATTCTGACTGGTTAAGATGGTATATCAGAGTTGTTTTGATTTGCATTTCCCTGATGGATAAGGATATTAATCAGATCCATAAGTGTTTTTCTTTTTGCCATTTGAGATTCTTCTACTGAGAATTCTCTGTTTAGATTTATATCCCATTTTAAAAATTGGATTATTTGGCATTTTGATGTCTAGTTTCTAGAGTTCTTTGTCTATTTTGAAGATCAGTCCCCTGTCTGATGTGGGGTTGGTTAAGACTTTTCCCATTCAGTAGGCTGCTGTTTGGTCTTATTGTCCCTTTGTCTTGCAGAAGCTTCTCAGTTTCAGAAGTTCCCATAAATTTATTGTTCCTCTCAGTGTCTGTGCTACTGGTGTTATATTTAGGAAGTGGTCTTATGTGCCACTGTGTTCAAGTCTACTTCCCATATTTTCTTCTATGAGGTTAAGTGTGACTGGATTTATGTTAAGGTCCTTGCCATTTGGATTTGTGTTTTGTGCATGGGAATAGACATGGGTCTATTTGCATTCTTGTACATGTTGATATTCAGTTATGTCAGCACCATTTGTTGAGCTGCTTTTTTTTTCATTTTATAACTTTAGCTTCTTTATCAAAAATCAAGTGCTGATAGGTATGTGGATTAATATCAGGGTCTTCAATTCAATTCCATTGGTTTACCTGTCTGTTTTTATGCCAATACTAAGCTGTTTTCATTACTGTAGCTCTGTAATAGTGATTGATGTCAGGAAATGTGATACCTCCAGAAGTCCCTTTATTGTACAGGATTTTATTGTACATGATTGTTTTGGCTATCCTGGATTTTTTTTTTCTTTTTCATATGAAGTTGAGTATTCTTCTTTCAAGGTTTGTGAAGAATTGTATTGGGATTTTGATGGGAATTACATTGAATCTGTAGATTTCTTTTGGGTAGGATTCCCATTTTTATTACACTTGCAGGCTGACTTAACTACTGAGCAGCAAATTCCAACTTCTTTAACTGTGAATTCTGTCACCCAGTACATTACAGTACTGTAGCATTACTACAGCTGTGTAAGATCTAAAAACTAAGAGAACAGACCAATCAATTCAGCAAGTATCCAGTGTGCTCATGGTTTGTATTTGGCCCTTGTGCCCTGTTACTTATCCCTCATTAATGTATGCATTATTTTCTCAATAAAATCTTTATTCCTGTTTTCAAGTAGACCAGAGCATTTTATCTGAAAGTCTCATTCAAAAATAGTTTCTCTGTTTGAGCCACAAATATTATACAGTAAATTAACAGCTGACAGATTACTAGACCATCCCAAAAATGCACAACTCATTGGGACCCATTTAGCAGAGTTGAGAGAACACTTGTCTTTTAGATTAGTGGCTGTCAATTTGGTTTTGTGAAGCCAGGACTTTTCTCCCTTCAAAATGGGATTCATTCCCAAAATACCTCAGCAGTGTAACTTCCTACTGTATGGGCAATGGAATGACCTGCCATGAGGCCTTAGATCTATAATATTCAGTCTTTGTTCTTATTGTCAAATCTACAGAAAGTCAATTCCCCACATTTACCTTTGTTAAAAGACCCCCTAGGAATTTCAAAAAGACAACCTGCCTGCCTTTCCTGACTAAAAGGAGTTTAGGGTGAGGAGAGTGGGTGACTCCAGGGTTCAGGGACATTTAGTGATTTTTATTTAATGGTTTGGAATGTCAGGTATTTCTTTCTGGGTGGTGTCAACTTTTCCTGGAGTTCTGCTTTATTAGGTTCTACCTGCTTTTTTCTTTCTTTCTTTCTTTCTTTCTTTCTTTCTTTCTTTCTTTCTTTCTTTCTTTCTTTCTTTCTTTTTGATTCTGAAATTCATGATGATATCATTGGGTTTTGCCTATGGAATTTTTTTAACTATGTAAACTAAAAATCTGGTGGCGATTGCCCCTCTTTCTCACTTCTTCATCCAAAGAATAAAGAACATGCAGAGGTAATAACATCCTTGAGTTAATTTATTTTGTTTACCTTTAGATCCAATGAGCCAGTTTTCACCTGCTATAGCAAATCTTTCTGAATCCTGAGATGTTTAATGGGCTTAACCCCAAACTAAAGCTCAATATTTCTCAGTCTTAAGAGCAAAATGATAGTTGTCCCATGAGTGTGGACATATTATAAAGAGGAACTTAATACTACCTCCAACCCTGTTGGAGTATTTTATTTTTTATGAATTATTAAAAAGTTACATATCTACATCCTCATCACAAACTTTAAGAGATGTCTTCACTAGGTTTTTGCCTTGACTGCTTCCCTTTTGGAGGGCAGTGCTTCTGGTAGGGGTATAGGTAGGGAAGGACTCAGTTTTCTTTAAAGGGATGGCCACTGGGAGTTTGACCTTGCTTCAGTGAGTATATGGGCAACACAAATTGAACTTGGTATTTTTTTCTTTATTTTTTCCCTTTTCTTCTTCTTCTTCTTCTTCTTCTTCTTCTTCTTCTTCTTCTTCTTCTTCTTCTTCTTCTTCTTCTTCTTCTTCTTCTTCTTCTTCTTTTTTCTTGTCACAAAGGTAACCTTCTTTTGTTTTGAGGTTTGGAGCTGGGAGGACTGGGAAGTGAATATGATCTGAGTTCATTTTATGAAATTTCCAAATAATCAATAAAATATTATGTTAAAAATGTTAGGTTTTGCCAGATGGTGGTGGTGCATGCATTTAATCCCAACACTTGGAAGGCAAAGACAGGAGGACATCTGAGTTTGACACCAGCCTGGTCTGCAGAGCAAGCTCCAGGACAGCCTGGGCTCTTAGACAGAAAAACCCTGTCTTGAAAAACCAAAAAGAAAAACTGTTAATTAGCATGTTTAATTAGCCTGTGTAATAATACCCTGGGTAATTCTCCAAAGCTCTTACAACTGCTACCAGTCTTTGGAAGTGCTATGACCTGCTTTGTCCTGTGTAGTTCTGCCATCTGCACTCAAGGGACTCTGTATCTATCTATCTATCTATCTATCTATCTATCTATCTATCTATCTATCTACATATCTATCTATCATCTATCTATCTATCTATCTATCTATCTATCTATCTATCTATCTATCTATCTAAGATGCATGCAAATACTACATTAGGGGACTTCAGTTCCCTGGACTTGGGTATCTTTAGGGTTCCTGGACTCAATCCCCTGATGACTGCATCTAATTCATGGAACCTCCACAGACAGTGAATGAAGTAGAGTATGTAAAGTATTTAATGCAGAACACAGAATGTGGTGAAATGTGAGCTGTTCTCATCCATATTGTTCTTTCAGCCTAGGGTGTTCTCAATAGCAAAGGAGACTTTAAGCATATTCAAATTTAATACAACCTCATAAAGTAATTATACTTAAATATAAACAGTACAATATAGTGCATTGTTTGTTTGTTGGTATTGAACACACTCACTGCTACCCAGCAAAGTTCCAAGATAATAGAAACAAATATCTCTGGACTGATAGTGTAATGATTTCAGCCACAATAAGGCTGATACTTCTGGGTTCTAGGGGCCATGCATGTACAAACAAGCCCCTCAGGCAGAAGTGCCTAATGGCCCCCTGGGGATGTTAAAGGGCCCTGTGGGACCCATGTGTGGTGTGGATTGCATCATCCATGTATGACTCAGCTAAGCACTTGCACACATGCGTGAGCCCTATCATCTGTGTTTGAGGTAGTCACATCAATCCCCTGTGCATGTGCGCTAGGCAGCTTTTAAAAGCTGGATGCACCACCTTCCTCTCTCTCTCTCTCTCTCTCTCTCTCTCTCTCTCTCTCTCTCTCTCTCTCTCTCTCTGCACACTGACTTCCCCAGGCCTGTACACACCCCCTCTAATAAACTCCTAAGCGGGTTTGTTGCATGTTTCATGTTTCCTTCTCACTCGTGCCAGATAATTTCAGATCGGATTGAAGAGATGGTTTGAACTTTTCTTCTGGTTTCTAGACAGAAACACTGAGTCCCAGTCAGACAGATTTACTTGTCAATATTCAGTTACTGAGGGAGAGACTGAGACTGAAAATCACATCTCATGAGTCATAAAATGGTTTTCTTTCTCTGTGTTGCTTTTTATATATGAGGAAGCAAAGTCAAAATGGTTGACTGAATTGCTCATGGTTATACATGCCTATTTGTGACTTAGACTTATGGTATGTCTTTTCATGCAAACATAGTTCTTAGTGTTTGTATGCATCATTTCAGTAATTCCTTTCAACAGCTTTAGGAGATGCTAATAGGCCCCTTGCTTCTCAGATGAGGCAGGAGGCACAGAGAAGTCTAACAACTTTTCTGAGCCTGTGCAGGAAGCACTAAGATCAACGCAGAACATTTGACATCAGAATTGCACATGTCACCAAACTTTGTGTATCAAGTATCCCAGTCTGATCCTTTTATTTCTCCGCCTCAGGCATGAGCGAGTTTGAATTTTAAGTCAAAATTAGGTCTAAAGACAAAGAGCAGTGTCTATCAACTGGGTTAGAAAGGAGCTCGTTTGCATGGAGGGTGCAGGTCCTGGAGCTTTCAGAGAAGCTAGCATTGTTCACTTGTGCTGGCTGTTTTAAATTACAGTGCTATTAGAACTCATCTGTTGAAATGCACGGACCTTGATGAGGTGTCTTCTGAAAGAGAAGCTAGCATTGTTCACTTGTGCTGGCTGTTTTAAATTACAGTGCTATTAGAACTCATCTGTTGAAATGCATGGACCTTGATGAGGTGTCTTCTGAAAGAGAAGACAGCTGTGGCTTTAGGGCTCCCATGAAGAGGGAAGACCAGAGTGATTATCTGGCTGGAACGCCCAGGGCTAGGTGGTTTTGAGAGAAAGTGGTCTGTGGTGAGTGACATTCTGATCACTCCACCACTCAGCCAGTCATGTACTCTAGACAGTGTCTATAAAGAAGTTTAATCAAACACCCAGATTTATTAAAAATAAGGAAATAAGAACTCAGAATATATGGAGTTGGGTTGCTTAACTTCATAACCCCAACCTCTTCTAAGCACCTGAAATGTTGCAAACCCCTTCACCTCTTATGCCTATTTCTTCATATGCAGAGTGGGAAGGATTATCATGGCTTGTTCATCGGGTGATTGTTACAGACTAAATATTAATATCCACAGTTTGATTCTCTTTGTAAATACTGCCTTTGGGAATACATTAGGGTTAGATGAAGTCATAAAGGTGTGACTTTCATGATAAAATTACTGCCTTCTAGTGGGAGACACTGGAGACACACTGAAGATGTAAGTATGCAGTGGCTGTCTCTAAGCTTTTCAGAATCCTTGCCAGAAACCCAATGATTTAGCACCTTGATTTCAGATTCCCTTACTTCAAAATTGTAATAATATGAATTTTTGTTGTTTAAAACACCCAGTCTCAAGTATTTTATTCAGTTTAAGATAATGGTTACAAAAGTTAAGTATAGAATACATGCATCCATACCTAGTACTTGAGTAGTGTGTATGTGTATATATAGAAAGAGAGAAAGAGAGAGATGAGATCTCTCTATATAAGTTATATACATGTACAAATGTAAATGTGTGTTTATTTATATGTGTATAACATGGAATGCTTTGGTCTAAATTAGCATTAGTCAACTACAGCACCTACAGCATCTTAGACTATCAATGTGCCCCTAAAGGATGGAAGTTGCCTTATCCTCAATTTCTACATCCAGGAAAAGCTACCACTGAGCTAAGCTTGGCAACTCTCTAAAGCAACAGCTAGGCTTAATGAGCAGTGTAGTTCCAGGTTGCAAATGTTAAACCTACACAGCACAGCAGGGGAAAATGGCAACCACTCCCTGACTGGATGCTCCATCTCTCTGAGAAGTATTTGTGATGCAAGTGCCCCTTTGTGCTGAAGAAGCAGTCTTGGACCATTCAAGGACCTCAGTAGGAAATTCCGGGCTTCTGCTTATCAGGCAAATGGGAAACTGGAAAGATGAATTGCATTATTAAAAGAGATGTGACTTTATTTGTTCTGAAACTAGTTTTGTGAATAATAGCTTGGACATTTAATGAGCACTTATGATGCTCCAAGCACAAGAGCAAGTAATTTACAAAACTCATGTCTTTCCATATCTGCAATACAGAGTAAGTAAGTTATATTATCCATATATTATACACAAGGTGACTGAGCACCAAGGAGGGAAGTCATTTGTCCAAGGTCACAAATCAATAGTGTGGCAGAGTCAGAATGAGCCTCAACAATTCCTGATAATACAGCCCAGACCTTCCCTAATGTGGAGCACAGCTGTTCTTGGAAAACAGAATGTTGTAAACACATTAAAGGAGAAGCATATGCATTAGTGAGTCTTCTGGCTGAGATTTAACTAAATGTTTGGTGTGTTTTGCCTAGAAGAGATGGGGAAACTTGTTCCCAAATGCAAGGAATAGCCCTTAGTGTACTTACAAATTTTCCAGGTGAACTTGGCCATGCCATTTTCTTTTTCAGGTAAAAGGGTAACTCAGCAGGAAACTGGGTATAGCATAAAAGATTTTTATTCTGAATACGAAATATCGTAACTGACCTTTTACCTTGGAAGGAAGATGTCACAAAATAGGAGATAGCAAGAGTTCTTTTCTTTTTTCTTTCTTTTTTTTCAAACATAATTTCTTTATTGATTCTTTGGTAATTTGACATCATGTACCCTAATTCCATTCACCACTCAGTACCCCCATATTCTCCCCTTACCGATGCAACACCCCTCTGAAAAAAATTAAAGAAAAATCAAACCAAAATCAAGCAAGCAAGCAAGCAAACAAACAAAAACAAGAACAAAAAAACCTTCTTCTTTCCCACCTCTGCAACACTTCTTTATTCATCCTGTTGGCATTAGGAGCAGTGGCATGTCCTTTTCTAATGCCAGAAATATTCCAGTGCTGTGTGAGACTTCTGTGCCAGGAGGAGACAAAATTAGCAAAACCTGATACCAGTGGTGGCCACCATCTTGGACAATACCTGTGTTGGAGCCAACATCGCCTGCTTACCTTGTTCAACCAGGATAGAGGTTCTGCCAGAGCTGCTGCCCACATATCTCATGCTAAGTGTAGTTGGCAGGGACTTGTTATCCCTGGAGGACAATGTGGTATGGTCTTCTTGAGAAAGAGGCAGCTGAGAAAGTCCCCCGTATGGTCCCACAATCAATGCTGATGTATCAGAACTCCTAGGCTGTACATACTGACCATAGCCCAGGGGACAAAAGAAACACAATAAGTAAGATTGAAGTGGACACCAAGCATCTCTCTTTCACCATGTCCTTCCTCCATGATTTAGTCATTGTCTTACCATGGGACCAAAATGATGGAGCCTGGTGAGCAAGCATGGAAACTTATGAAACCATGAGCCTTAATAAATCTTTCCTCCTCCAAGATGATTTTTCTCAGGCATTTATTTCATAGCTTCATGACTATATATATTCATCCACATACCAACATAGTTTTCAGGGCATGGAAAATCTGGATTATAACTTTGATGCAAGAGATATTCTTTTTTTTTTTCCAATTTTATTTACTTATTTATTTCTTTTTTTTTTCCCATACATTGTTTTGTTTTATTTTTTCCATTCAAGAACATAATTAAAGATAAAAAAAAAAAATTTTTTCCTTTCTTCCCCTTCTCCCGGTCCCCTCCCACTACCCCCCACCCCTCCTCCCTCCCCCTTCTTCCTTGAAAGAGGGCATGGTGCCCTGCCCTGTTGGAAGTCCAAGGCCCACCCCCAT